>JAVXUP010003242.1:17500-78486 GCA_033070095.1 Escallonia herrerae | reverse complement strand
TAGTGTTCAATTACGTGCATATCTTGGTTGTGCGTTTTGCAGTGTGAAGGGTGAGTATTAGGTGCATGGAGGATTTTGGGAGGTGACGAGTTAGATGGGTGAAAATCAATTGGTAGAGTTGAGTTCTACGGCTAGATGCTATGATGAGTATGGGTGTGTTGTGTACAATATGTATACACGGCGTAGGTATACCCTATCCAGGTCTGTGCATTTTGGACAGGGAAGCGTATAAGTTATGAGCATATATAAAAAGGGAATGGTTAGCGTGAGTTCTAGAGATTTACTATGTAAAGCAAGGTTACTTGGTGGGTTATTAAAACGAGTGAATTAATGGATGTTCGGCAACGGTGATTAAATGCCAAGAATGACATGGTGAACTAGGCACGATATTGGACGGGCATGTAAAGGTCAGGCAGTTGAATGCGGCATTGAATCTGCTTGAGTATCCAGGTTCAACGGGAATGTTGTGTCGTGATTGACGATTCTTTGGGTTATAGTAAAAGTGGGAACATGAAGATAGAAAAGAATGGCGTTGACAGTTCTTTGAACCGGATGTTACAGCATGTTCGTCGCTCCGGAAATTTTGATGTGGGGAATGTGTCAGCGACAAGTAAGTGACCCTTTGATTCAATTAGTATTTTTATATACAACGTATATGTTTATCTACTGTTAAAAATGTAGTGTTTTTCAGCATTGATCGTTTTAAGTACGTTTAACTGCTCTGGCTTAAATTACCAAAAAGGTTTTAGTGTTTTATTCTCGTCAAAGAAAAACCGGACCAACATGTAAATGATGTTTTGCCTAGAAACTGAAATGGAACTCGGATTTGAAATGTATTGTATTGACGTTATTGTGAATATTGAACATGTTAATGATTATTGAAAGGATGTGAGGATGGTTGAGAATCAATTGATGAGTGATTTTGTTCACGATGAATCCAAAGGGGGTTTTTGGTTTACTCGATTACTGTGCCCTATATCCACGGGGGAAAGTTGGATTTTGGGCCCTGGTCAACGGGGCTTGTACGTTGATGCACAGTACTGTTGCTCGTGGTTTGCCCATGTGTCCACAGAATTTTATCCAGGATGGAGGAGGGATTTTGGGCCCTAGTTAGTGGGGCCTGTACGCTGACCGCAGCATATCGTTTGAGCTAATGTTGGAATCGAACTGGTTGTCATGAGTTTTGCGCTAATGATTTTATACTTCAGTTTTTGGTTTCATGTACTCTATTTGTTTTACCCGATGATTACGAACTTTATGATTTTAGATTTCTTAACGTGGCTATAATATAAAGTGAGTTGTTTTCTGCATGTTATGGTCCACCTAGTTGAATCATTGGTTACTTACTGAGCACGTGGAAGCTCATCCCTTACTTATCATTTCAGGTTGAAAGTAAGGTGATGGTGAGGAGCATAGGAGGAGAAAATTTGGTGTGGAGCTTCGGAGACTGCATGAAATGAGTCGCTAAATATTAGATTTTATGTTTAGCTTTAGTTGTTGACAATCAGAGTTATGAAAAGTTTTAGTATAAGTGATGTACTCAAATTAAAATATAATAGTGTAATTAATGTTTTGGAGAAGTTTTAATTTCCGCTGCAGCACGTGTTAGTTTTAAGCGAGTAAGGCCTGGCAGAGCCCTCAGTTAGAGTCTATTGGGTCTGCGGCCGGTCACGTGCCTAGCTCGCGGGCCTACCCGTGGGTTCGGGTCGTGACACAAAGAATGACTATTGGTTTGTAACTTTTCAACCTCAACAAGTGTGGAAATGAATAATTCCACTTCCTTCCTTATCCACCTTACTCTATGAATTGAAGTCCAGCATTCTTTTAATTCATCTTGTACAACCTCTAAAAAAAATAGATGATCTACTCCCATTAAGGTTTTAATATAGTTTTCAAACCGATGTAATTCATTAGAGGTATCTACCAAAATCAATGGTAGAATGGGTTGTACATGGTTTGCATCAATGCAATCCATTATGAAAGAGACAATGGTTTAAAATTTCTAGGCAATAATGACGCCGAAGTACAACATTTCGTCAAATACCCAGAAATTCGCCCTTAATTCATCAAACCGAGCTTGAAATTCCAAGGAATTACTTGGAAACATATTGTTGGCATTTCCTACTTTCAGATTAAAAGGGTCTCATCGGGCGTGCCAATATTTGTGCTGCTGGATAAACTCACTATCGATCGTGCGCCTGCGACACAACAGATAAGCAGTGCGGGATCTTTTTTTCCCTTAGGGCCTGGGAACTTTCCTGAAAATGAGAAATTTTGACAAACAAATGAAAATTGCAAGTAAAAGATTGCGCGCCCATAGAGGACAAAGAGAGCTTTCGATTGATTATGAATGTTTACACAACAATGTTCCTAAGTCTGAAAACTGAAATTCCTATCGATAGACAGCAAAAGCCTCTGGATATAAAACTAAAGAAAAAGACTTGAAAAGATCTTGATTTGTCTGGTTGATTGATGATGATTCCCTGCTCCTTCTTTGAGCCACCGTTTATTCTTGAGACTTTGTAAAAAATAACTACCATTACAAGACAAATTATCCATTTAAAGATAAACTACTCACTTAGATAATAACTATCCACCAATAAATAACCAAACATACTTATCCCTTGTCAACATGGACACATTTTCAGAAGTTGGTTTCTTCCGCTTCCTGTTTGAATATTCCATTATCTCTTCAGAAATAATAATAAAAATTAATTTCGTTTAGTGGCATTTAATCAAAGCGAAGTCATTAGTGAAAAAAATATTTGTTGGTGTAAACAACAATCCAATCTTCAACATTTTTTACTTCTTGCATTCTATTTTCACCCGTGTATCCTCCTCTAAATCCTGATCTAAATCCTAATCACCCACCTTCCTCTCCCTACCAACCTCACCTCACCACCATATCTCATCAACAACATATCCACTAGGAGGAGTGTCCCTATTCCAAAAAATGCTAACATGGTTCGAGTGCACGTGAGAACAAATATAAAATCATACTAGGGTTCTTTTGTGATCTTAAGAAATTCAGTGAGTTAAGATAACAAAGAATTATCATTATTGTTGGAGACTACATGGTGACATCAGAGTTTAGAAACTACCTAATATGTTCGTATTTCACTTTGACTAGGCGTTTAAAGCTCAACTGGTCCTCTTCAACCGTCTGTATAAGATAGAAGATGCTTTACTTACATTGCAACCTTGGAATGACCATATAATTTAATCTATAGTTACTTTTTGTACAGTTTATAAATGGGTCCAAGTATATAACATCCCTCAATGATTGACACTCCATGACGTTTGCCAAATAGATACGGACGCATCTTGGTCCTGTGCTTTATTTGGATTGGTTAGACTCAAGGTTAATGCAACAGATTACTACCGTATAAAAGATTGAATTGCAGTGGAAGAACATATACTCTCAGGGGTGTTCTTATACCTCCTAAACCATGAGCATATATTGTTTGATTTTAGTTTTGAGAAATTGTTCGGCCTTTGCTACACTTGTGGCATAGGGCATGCAACAGATGAGCGTTGTAAGGATCAGCTGAATATCGAGGTAGCGTTCATGCAACAATTATCAACTATTTTTGAGCTCAATCATCAATAGTTTTCTTTGGGTCACCCATAATACAGTGAAGCAACTAGGGTTATACCCAACAATGATTTTAACCATTCTTTGTGCCTTCGAATGGTTAACACCTACGTCAGGTGAATTGCACTATATTATTCCTCTTTCTCTCTACCTACATCATCGGGTTCATCGGCACGGTTAGACTATCAATCTTACTCTAATGGATGGAGCTCCAATTCTAATTTGTTCTAGGTTTTAATTCATTACAACCCGATTCCCTATGGACGTCTATAGAGCATTCTAACTCAAATATCCCTTCATCCTTATCGAATCCAGATGAAAATTCATTCTCTAATGACTTCCAAGTTAGGGGCAACTCAGTTCGATTAGATGGGTTCATTTCCTAAAATGATCATGTGGTGTTGAGGATGGCTACATTGAATCAGTTACAAGGATTTCAACAAAGTACAACTTATGGCTTTGTGGAGGCTAGAGAACCAGGATTTCTAACCTAATCCTGACCAAGCCTTTTGCCAACAGAACCTGCTTGGGCTTCTCTTCTCAACCTTAAATTTCCTTTTCGCCCACCTATTTTGTCTTCCAGAGACAGGACCATTTGCCTTACAAACCCATCCCCAAAAATTTTACCCAGCAAACCAGGCCTCATCCTTATCATAACATGCTTATCATAGACTTTACCTTTTTCACCGCAGACCACCCTTTTCACCGCAGACCACCCACACTCCTGTTAATTCAAATCCCATGGCTGCAGTGACATTCAATTATCACCAACGAGGTAAAGAACCTGCCACATAGGTTAATTCAATGCTTGCTGACAGCACCTCTGCTAAACCCAAACTCATGGCTTCTGCCATGTACCATCTTCCTTCGTCACCTACAAATACCAATTCCACCAAAAATCTTACTTGCCTTATGTTAGACCCGTTTATCAGTTATAGTCTCGATGTCTTGGGCGACGACCTACTCTTCTAAATTTGGTCGTAGATCTTATGATAAATTCATATCCAAATTCTTTATATGGTGGTACACAACATGGTCTTGAGTGGAGAAAATGCTGAGCTTAGTTTTTTTGGTATGGTGACAAATAACATGGTTTTGGGTGGAATGACGAAGCATGATAGATTGGTCACATCTGATGCTCCAAGCAAGACTAATTTTAGTATTCTTCTTTGATTTCCTCATCCGCTAAAAAGAGGGCGTACATCTACAGAGGGGCTGATTTCAGAAATGGACCACATAATGCTAAATATTATTGGACCTTCTAAACACCACATTAACCATATCTGCCGCGTTCTACCATCTCACTACATTCCTATACGTTTTTGTCATTTTTAGTAACATGTGCCGTGGCTGTATGAAGATCGTTTATAGAACCAGATGCCCTCTATCTTCTCCATATTTAGACCTCTATGACCATTGTATCTTAACAGGAACAAGCAGAAATGTTTTCCATATTTTTAGACTTTAGAGATTCAGATTGCAATGATACTTACATGAAAAGAGAAGAATAAAATAAGCGACCAGAGGTTAGCTCACAAACGCTGGTGTGTGTGGGACACTCCATCCCTTCAAAAACACAAAATTGCAAAGAGATTCATCCTCACTTAGAGGCTTCAGGTGTTGGCCTTATACAACCCCTTAACTATTACTCTCAGTTAGAATTGTTGAGGTTTAGCTCGTTCTTGCTCGGTTCAACAACCAAACAATTGAGTAAACTGCATTTATCATCCATTGCTTTTTATTTAAGAAAAGAAACACTACTTTTGGTTAAGAGGGTTGCTCCTTTCGTCAGCTTGTTTCACAGAATTTACTGGGTACGAACCAAAGGGTATCGAATGTGGTATATCGGTGGGGTGGTTTCCTTCCTTGACTGGTACCGTCATAGTCATAGAACACCTCATATTCATTCCCTATGCCCTTTATAATAAGGATTTCTAGTCAACCGACTTTGTGTATGCTCATCCCAAAGTGACTAAATGCAAACACAAGTGGGATTTTGTCCTCCGTGGCTTATTTTGATTAACGCACCCCCTTACTTTAATTGGAGATTTCAATCGCGTCCTGTCACAAGAGGAAAAATTTGGGTGTCTCTTATTTGATTGACTTTATTCATCATTTGGGCCCACTAGCTATTAAATGGTAGAACCATATTTTACTTGGACAAATGGCCGTCTTGGCGAGGACATCACTTATGAGAAAATTGATCGCAGTTATTCCAATTCTAATTGGTGTCTCAAATATCCTCAAGCTTCTATCATCAACCTTCATATCCAAGGCTTGCACCATGTTCTGGTACTTTTGAACCTTACTCCCAACACTAAAGCTAAAGGACGGGGCCTTCGGTTTGAGACTACGTGGCTAAAACATAAGGAGTATATGGACTTAATTAGATCCACTTAGCGAACTCCAATTACTGGCTCACCTACGTATCATGTGGTACATGGGGTAAACTTATCTTGACCAATCTACAAAAATAAAACAAAGAGAGGTTTATTAACCTTCATCATCAGATCGATTTTATTAGAAACCTCTTGCATCCGCGGTAGGCTCACTTACGTGACACCATGGCAGTACAACAGGATCAAATTCTCTGCCAACACCTTAATTGGCTTTTGGACTGCGAAGAAACTTTTAAGGCTCAAGAATCAAAAGAGAAATGGTTAGCTTTGGGTGATAGGAACACAAATTTTTTTCACGTCTCCATGACTATCAAACACTCCCACAACTTTTTGATCACATCATGAATTATCTTAGTTGCCCAATATTTTGGAAGCTGAGCTTAAAAATTGTTTCCTCCTCCACTTTTCCTCGAGCTTCTGTTCACACATCCAGGCCATCAATGCTTCTAATGCTAAAAACTTTCAATTAGTTCGAGCTCTATTCACATATCTATCCCCCTCAAATTGGATACCCCTTTCGTAGCATTAGAAGTTAGAGAGGCTGTTTTCAAATAGAACCACTTAGATCTCCGTCTTTCATCACCCTTAACCTAAAAATTGCTCATCCTTCACATCCTGGTGATTTTCTCCCTATCAATCTTTGTAACTTTAGTTGCAAGTGACAAAATCATTTCCAACCAAATTTACAAAGTTATCCCGAGTCTCCACTATCCTATTCAAAATGCTTTAACCAAAGGAAGGCATATTAAGGATAACATCTTCATCGCTTAAGAACTTTTCAATAAAATTTGGCTACAGAAAGAAGGAAAGAATATCATTGGGTCGCTAAAATTTGAAACGAGCAAAACATATACATTAGAGATAGGATTTGCTAGAGGCAGTTTTGAACCAGTTTGGGTTCCCTGGCAATGGATCAAATTAGTCATGTGATGTCCTAAGACCATTTTATATTCTACGATGACTGCGGGTTCACCTACAACTTTTTTTGTTTTTTCTTGTGGTCTTCGACAATGCGATCCTTTGTTGCCACTTTTATTCATATTAGTGTGAAATTCTTACCTCAATCTCTCTTCAAGGCATAGGAATTTGATGGTATTTGTGGAATCAAAATGACCCCCCCTCCTCCGGCCCACCAGCAAATCCCATCATTCAATTATTTTTTGCAGATGACTAAATACTTTTCTTCCATCATGATCCTCTTTGCTGTGAATAAATCAAGATCCTTCTTGGAAGATACTTACAAGACTTGGGATAGTAAATAATTACTTGGAATCCACCCAAATAGTAAGCCCATATTGTCCCCAAACTCTCTTGGTCACCCATGCTTTGGGTATACTTGATGCATCATCTTTTGGTTCTTACCTGGTACATCATTGGATATTGTGACACATTGAAAGGAACTTTCCAAACTATCACCACTAAGATTCAATCACTCTGTGTAGGTTGGATAGGCCTTCTCCTTTATAAGTCAGGTAGAGCCACTCTTATCTCTGTCCTTTTGTCTTCGCTCTCATAACGATTCATATGCAAGTGTTCCTTTTCCCTACAATTGTATGTCAAAAGATTGATTCCATCCTCAGCAACTTTTGGTGGAAAGGGGACCCTCACAACAAAGTATTTGTCGGGTTAATTCGCTATCATGTTTTGGACCTACGAGTCAAGGATTTTGGATTTCGCAGCACATGACTCTAATCTTTCTTTAGAGGTAAGTATTGCAAACACCAACCTCTTATAATTATGTTGCCTTCATCTAATGCCTCCTGGGTTTGGCATGAAATCTCAGCCGATTGGAATATTCTTCAACTAGGTTTTTGTTGGCAAGTTAGAAATGGCGCAGAGATCATTACAACTAGATTCTGGAGATCGTGCACAACCATGATAGCGGTATATCAAAACCAAAACCTAGAACTACCCTACGTAGCTGATCTCATTCATCACTTCACTTGAAATAAAGACATCTTAAAAACTATTTTTCACAATCCATCTCCAACAGCATACAAACAATATTTCTTTCTGCGACCAAAATCAAAGATCGTGTTTTTTTAGGAGAATTTCACAATCACTTTTTTTTGGGTTAAATCAGAAGTCACAAAGGTCCAACAACCAAATTTGAATCCAGGATTCTCCCTTCCTCCCAATATCTGGTTGAGGCTTTGGAAATCTCCTTTCCCTGTGAAAATAAAAACTTTCATTTGGCAACTTCTCCTAGATAGGCTCCCCCTTAGATCTAGCCTCTTTATAAAAAATCTAATTGATGGTGAACTGTGTGTTCTACCAAAACCAAAGTGAGGTTGCATCACATCTCTTCCTTTGGTGTCCTCTGTTAAGGGTACTTTAGTTTGGGTGCTCACTCGCAATCCTACCTTAAGAACCCGTTGCATCATTAAAGAATGGTTAATCACTTGATCAACTACTGGCCCCCTCGGTCAATCCAAATTCTCCCTACAGAAGACGCATTTATTTTTCTTTGTTGTATGTGGCTACACGGAAATGACAGTATTTTTAAGGTAGACAATTTTGATCCTCACAAAATTGTACTCCCTGCGCAAAATCTTGTTGACGACGTAACCAGAAGTTTTGCTAACAAGCCAATGTTGTCTCTCATGATAGCTCTTGTGTCCCAACGGCCTCGGTTAAGAGGCAACACCTCTGAGAGATTGGTTACAATTCATGATAACTCGAGAACTTACACTGCATAAATCACATCTAGTACACATCTGTAATTGTGCAGTATTTAACTTGAAACGTCACGATGCCGGTGTGGGTCTTATTGACATAACTGGTTTGGCTTTCTTGTTGGTTACTTCATCAAAGCTGTCAAGCCAGTGATCAATACACAACCCAAGTGCTTTACTGCTTCATGCCTGCTAGTGGGCACATATTCATGGATTAACTCACATTATAATTCACTTTGAGTCATACTTTATCCTTTCGTAGATGACAGGTGATGGCATGCTTCTCCCCTCAGCGATGCCTATTTTGTATGATGCTTGTTATTTAGTTTCAACATTCCATCACTGTGACATCCGTACGGGTGATCCGGACATACTATAGGATGCCAAACTATTTGCACAGTTGGTTAGTACGGTAGACATTACATGAACAGTCAAGACAGAGACGTGTTTGTCATGACATTGTGCTCAAGTTTGCAAGTTCGCTTGTTGTTTGACAAGCTTTACAAAAATTAACAACATTGAATTTACACAATCAGTGATGAAAGCACAACATCATCACAAACGGGAGTAAACTCTCACAACGAAAGAAGTTTTATTGGTCAATTGGTACGACCCTTGGAAACCACTAAAACCCCTATCCAAGAGAATAAGGAAACACAAATGAATTAAACAATAAAGCTTGTTCTAAAAGGAGGAATACAAGAGATACTTGGATATTCTAGACTAAGAAGCACAAAAGAAAACAAAAACTGCCGGACTTAATCTAAAAAAGTTCCCTGAAAGTGACTTAAGTGCCCTTTTTTTGCAATCTAGACAATCTATCAGCATAGCAATTTGAGGCATTTAATGCTTCTAGTCCCTCTCATTTTGAATCATACGACCAAAACAACTGATAAGTGAAGTAATTTTGATGACCTTTTGACGTACTATTGTTGGAAAGGTCTCCATTTTGTTCAACTTTTGCTATTTGGTTTTGCACCTTCTTTTTATCTCACTTTGTTTAGTCTCACATTAGTTAGAAGAGAAACTTTTCATCAACTAAATACAAGAGACCATTTTTAGCGGTTGCGAGGCCAACAAGATTGGGAACATTAGCACGTTTGAGGGACAAAGCACTTTGCTAACATCACTAACACACACAACGCACGCACCCTGCCCGCATGCACAACCTATGTACCCTGCACGGGCACGGTGTGTGGTGCATATCTATTTTGTATTATTTTGTTGATTTTTTTATAGTCAAAAATTTGAATTTTTGAGAATTACACATGCTTTTTTTAGACTCTTCTTAATTAGTTGTTTCCATTAACTGGAGAATTAATTCTTTAAGTATATAACTTGATTTCTTAACTATCAACCTAATTGATTATCCTTCCCTTTTATGCCCTCTTCCTCTACTATATGTATAAAGGCCTCTTATTACCAAGCAGTACTGCTGTCTCTTATTTTCTCACTTTATATTCCCCGACACCGTGCATCTTGTATATTAGTTAAGAAATAGAAGAAGCAAAAAAACATGAGAGTATTCTATTAATCTCTGAATAGAAGAAGCAAAAAAACTTTTTGCAACCAGGCCAAGGTGCTTATTCAGTTGTCATTTTAGCAAGCACTGTATGTACCAGATCTGTGTTTGATTTGGGTACTTGGGTTGAACACATATCCTATAAGATCAATAAAATATGCAGTCAAAAACTTCAAGTACATAAAATTAAGGATTCATAGAACATTTTAGCACATTATTCCAAGGAAGCACTCTTGCTTCTTTTAGATGAAAACTTGCAACAATCTAGAGTTGCAGGACCTTCTTCCAAGATGGCCTGCTGCTAATAACATCCCACCAAGCACTCACATGTTTCCTGTCCCTTATCATATACCCCTTCCCCAACTTACCCAAAGGGTAACCATCCACCAAGTACTGAGCAAATGGAAGGTGGCTCAAATCTGCAAGGCTAAAGAAATCACCAGCCAGGTACTTGCTCTTTGAAAGCCTCTCCTCATAAATGTCTAGCACCTTCCCAAGTTTCTCTTCACTCGCTTGGACCACCTTCGGATCCAAAGGAAAACCCAATTTGGAGCTGAACACAATTTGAATGACAAGTTCGTAAAGTGGTGGGTGGAAGTTGTGTGCTTCAACCTCCAACCATTGCTCCACAAGGCCCTTTTCTTCCATTGTGCTTCCAAGTAATTCAGTTCCTTGGGACTTGTACTTCTCTGCATAGTACCTGATGATGGCCCTAGATTCTGTGAAGGCATAAAAGCAAAACCAACTCTGTCAAACATAATTTGGGTTCTCTTTCGGGTCTCAAACTTCAAAGCCAATGGATGTAAGTTGAAAGAATAACAAGTTTCTAACTTCAACGCCTAACGGCTCTGTAGGGCTGTTAAAAGCATGTGCGCGACTTTAAAGCATGCTTATAGAGAATTCGAAAGAAGAGTCGACCAAGTATAAGAGAGAATCTTAATTTTAACACCCGTCCTCACGCACAGAATTAGGTGGGACTTCATTCTATAAGCATGTATACTGAGATTGGGGTTTGGAATATCATATGATCCCAAACCCCGATGCAAGTAAGTGGATTATATCGAGGTACAAACCGAAAACCATGGGGCACTGACATAACCCAACTTTGATACCCTGTTAAAGCCTAGTGTGGAGCCTCAAAGCATTCGCATAGGAATGGAATCCACAAAAGATAAAATCGATCTCTCAATCTTCATATATGGCAGCAGATTACACCTAGAACGCCGTTGGTTTACCATAACTATGCTCAGTGCATACTAACTATTTTTATCGAATTATTCGTATAACATGTCGTGGTAATAAGTGTTTTTTCTCTTTCTCATTAGTGCGTGATGTTACATAAAATAATCCTTCTTATTTCATGAGTTATCATTTTGAGAAGCCATGTGTTGTTGCTTCCCCTAGAACTACTTGTCATAAATATACAAGCAATTGATTCAACAAAATGATTTTGATCTTTGTTTAGATACCATGTCCATTTTTTTTTCAGATTCGTGTCTTCAAAAGGTTTGCATTTGGTTACAATTTTTAACTTATGTTCTCATATTCACTAAACTCAAACGCAACCCATAGCTCCATGCAAATACATCATTCCATTTCATCCCACTTTTTTTGACATGTTAATGTGTTAAAATATGATACTTTCATCGTAAATATTTTTCTCTCTTTTTCTGTTTAGTACAGAGTATTTAAAGTGTTATATTCTATATATTCTAGAAGATGATATCCAAAGTTTCGATGAGAGGGCTAAAAGAGAGAACAGGTAATTGTGTGATAAAGCCTCTCTCGCTGTCTGGTCACACGATGCATAGAAGATGAAGAGTTGCAATGATAGATTTTGAATGATGTATAGTAATCCGTTAATAAGGAGGTGAGAGAAAAAGTCAAGAAAAGGGTTTGAAGGAGTGGTATGTGGCATCTTGAAAATGACAAGCTTTTATAGATAGGCACACGTTTTAATTGACATAGAACTTGAAGGCTTGGCAAAAAGTTTGAACAACTTTAATTTTATTTAGAGAGAGGACCATGCATTTGACAAATTAACTTAGGGGAGGGACCATGCATTAATTAGCATTTAAAGATGGAGACTCTTTCACATGATATAATATCAACTCATTTGTTTTTACTACTGAGGACAATAATGTCATTAAAAGTTTAAATTAAATTGTCACAATAATTGTGGCAAAACTATGTAAGGGGTACTTTAAATTACGAGGCTCATGGTCCCTGCCAATCAGCCTTTTGCCAAAGGTTCACTCATTACGTTTTTAACATTTAAAATTATTAAAGTACAAATTATAACGAAACTAAGGTAATAGTATAGTGTTAAAGGCCTTTGATTTTTGATATACAGGGTGCTAGAACTTATTTTATTTTTAATTGGACGGTAAGGTGTATTCTCGGATTAGCTTTATTTCAACCTATATTAAGTTGTCGCTTTCACGGGTGATATTAAGAGCACACTGCCCACATTGGCTGGTGCATCAACAGGAGTGCTTGACCCCAAGGTTTGAATCCAGGAAGTCAAGGAAGGCAGCAAACCTACCCATTTTTGGGGTTGCTAGATTTTATTCTTTGTGAACAAAAAAGAAAGAGAGGATTTTAATTTTCAGGTTAAAATATACGACATAAAGAGGGGATAAGTAGAAACCAAAGGAACTGTCAAGAACTGGAGCCTCTTACCATACAAAGTATAATCCCCATCTTGAATCACAGGAAGTTCCCCAAATGGCTGAATCAGAAATCAAAAAACAAGAAAACAAGCAGCCGTAAAGATCAACCCACAAAGATCATCACCGGTACAAACCTTCTGAATCTAGAAATTAAAGCCAAGACACGATAAACTATGATTAAGGGTACCTGTAACTTGAGGAATTCAGGATGCTTGTGCTCTCCTTTGATGATGTCCACGTCAACGGTCTCGAATTCAACCTCCTTCTCGATGAGACATGCAATTACGCGCTTGGGGGACGCATATACGGGGCCGTACACCTTAACCACCATTGTTTTGTGTTGCTTCTTCGACCTCTTTTCTTCTGTTTCTATTCTTCCTCTGAGAGAGAGGTTTTGGGGTATGGGTACTTGGGTTGTTGCCTTCGTCTTATATAGTGGGTTTGTGCTCACTCCAGCTGATTGTTGCTACAAGTAAATGCATGATTGATCGGTTCGTTATGGAGTTAAATGTCACTCAATTTGGAATTTGCCTTTTGCTTGGGCTCTGAATTGAAAAAAAAAAAAAAAAAAAGGAAAGACGAAGAGTCAAATATTGTGGGAATTAAAGCCAAATGGATTGCCTATAAATAAGAAAAGATTTTGGCTGCTGCGTGGTAGCTACGCAACTTCTCGTATAGAAATAACTAATAGTTGTTAAATATTTTCTGATATCTTATTTAATGAAGATAAAAATGTACTGTTAATAATTTTTGTTGAAAGTATTAAAAAAATATCACTATCTATATTTATCGATCATTAATTATCCGACACGAGAGATTGTAGCTCGTAACAACAAAAAATTGTCCATAAAGTAAATGGGTCACTTGGATATGTAAGAGATTACTTTTGACTATTGATATTTGCCCTCGACATGCAACCACATAATATTCCAGGTCTAGTTGCTAATAATAAATTTTAGTGATACAGTTTACATCTTTTATCAACGTTGTGGAGCGTAAACAACCAATCATGCAGGCGTATTTGAGAAAAGAAACATACATTATTTTGGGGAGACTACCGGCCTTTAGTGCAAAAAGTACCGTTGTAGCTACTACAAAATGCTCATCTCCCAGAGGCTACTGTATTAAGTCCAATTATGCAGATGGGGCCCAACGCAAAGCTCCATGGTTTGTAAACTTGTCTTCGTTCTGAAGGCTACAAAGAGAATTTTCATCAAATGTGTCTTTTCCTCATCCTCTGTTGTGCCCACGACTCAAGGCGAACAAAGCATTCTCCCATGAAATAAATTTGGTTGCTTTTTTGTCTTACTCTCTTTATAGCGACAATCAATTGTCTCTAAATATTTTTAATAATTTTTATTTAGTAATACTAAAAAGTGCTGTTAATAATTGTCACTGATAGTGTTAGAACAAAAGTCACTAAAAATATTCAGCGGCTATTAATTGTCACTACACTCAGAGTTGGAAGAAAATTCATATAACTCTGATAGGAGCCAAAGTTTGTTCTTCTCCAATTACGCCTCCATCAGCCAGCCAAGGAAAGGGAAATAGAACGTATCTTTTAGGCTAAGTTAATTATATCTACACCTTTGTTTTTATTAACCGACATTTGTCATCGACACTTGTCATTCAAATTGTCATTTATGAGATCTTAAACTCACACATTTACTTGAAGTGAAAATGACTAATACATGAATATTTTTTTTTTTGTGAAAAACATTGATCACTGGTACTAGAGGTTATTAATTACACGCCATAAAAGGAAGCTAGTTCCATGAAAATTGCTAATTATTAAATACATTAAGTAATTAAGTATGAAGTATTAGAGAGTCGACGGTTAAAGGTATTTGTAAAATGTTCAATTGAATACAATTGGTTACACTAGTTCTCACTACACAAGTCTATTTATAGACAAGTTCCATGGTATTTATAACAAATTAAATAATGCAAAAGTGATTAACTTGATGGCCAAGTATCTTTGGGAGCAAGTAATGTTCTTGAGGACCAAGTAAACTTGGTGCGTAAGTTGACTTGGTGTGGCGGTCAAGTAGACTTGGTGCCCGAGGTCTTCACTTGGTGATGAAGCTTTTGCTTTGGTGGCCAAGACTTGTAATACTCTCCCTCAAGTTGGAGCATGAAGATTAAAAATGCCCAACTTGAATCTTAGAAATTGAAACTGGTCACGACCTAGAGAGATTTAGTAAATAAAAGAGGGCAGAGAAAACTTTAGTCGGATGAATCAAACCTTGTTGGAACTTTTCATGAACAACGTGACAATCAATTTCTATATGTTTGGTACATTCACAAAAGATAGGGTTGACAGTAACATGAGGAGCAGCTTGATTGTCGCAATAAAGTGGATAAGGTGAAGAAGGAGAAAGGCCAAGATCATGAAATAAATAAGATAGCCATGTAAGCTCACAAGTGGCAACTACTATAGCATGATACTCTACCTCAGCAGAAGAGCGAGATACAATATTTTGCTTCTTTGTCTTCCACGATAAAAGGTTAGGACCAAGAAAGATACAATAACTGATTTTAGAACGACGATTGATTGGACAACTAGCCTAGTTAGAATCACAATAAGCTTGAAGAGAAAGATTAGAAGTAGATGAGAAAAAAAAGACATTAACCAACAGTAGCATTTAAATACCGCAAGAGGCGATAGGCTGCATCTAGGTGTGGTTGTCATGGCTGATGCATAAACTGGCTAAGGATGTTTACTGAATGCAAAATATAGTGCCTAATGATAGTAAGATAAATCAAGCGCCCAACCATACATCGATAAGAAGAGGGGCTTGATAGTAGATCTTCATTAGAGTCAAAAAGTTTCATGTTTTGTTCCATTGAAAATTCAGCAGGACGAGAGCTAGTCATACCACAATGTGCTAAAATGTCAAGTGTGGACTACGTTGTGAAAGAGCAAGACCTTGGTGAGATCGTGCCACCTCTATGCCAAGAAAATATTTCAAAGGCCCAAGGTCTTTAATATGGAACTGGCAATGAAGAAGATCTTTGACTTCTTGAATTAGAGAAGATTGTGATTCCATAATCACACAAGAACAAACACTGAAGCATTGTGACGATGTAGGAAAAATAGTGAGCGGTCCGCTTGTGACAGAGAAAATCCATAATCAATATGAGCATCAAAAAACTTAGTAAACCAGTTGTGAGATGCTTGTTTGAGCCCACTAAAGATTTGTACAACATGCAAACAAGGGACTCCTCCTTGCTACAATATCCAGGAGGGATTGACATATAGACTTTTCATTTAGATCACCATGAAAGAAAGCATTGTTTACATCTGATTGATGCAAAGGCATTCCACAAGCAGTAGCAAAGGCCAGAAGAATGCGCACAGTAACAAGTTTTGCCACTGGGGCAAAGGTATCATGATAGTCAATCCCTTCAATTTGAGTATATTCCTTAGCAATAAGGCGTGCTTTGTAACATGCAACAGAATCATCTGATTATTGTTTGATCTTATATACCTATTTTGAACCAATAGGCTTCCGAAAATTTAGTAGGTTCACGAGTAAGAGATAAAGATGAGAGGAAAGAAAGGTGAGAATGCAAAAAACATTTATATGTTAAAAAATTTGCTAAAGGATTTAATGTACTAGAACTCACAGTTAAAGAAGGATCACTGTGGGTAGTCGAGCAATAGTAGTCTTTCAGGTAGGGCGGTGGTGCACTGTTACAGACTGGCTTGCAGTAACTAATATAGGATGTGGTGGCAATGAGGAGTTACTAGGGGCGGTGAAACATCAGCGTGGACATATTCAGGGATGGCGGTGTTATCAAGAGTAGCTGAATCAGAATCATATGATGGAAGAGGCAAGACTGGGGAGGCGAAAGGAATAGGAGAAGTAATAATTGAATAGGGATAGACAGTCTCATGAAAGTTGACATCTCGGCTAATATATATTCTTTTAGTAACAATGTCAGCAATCTTATAACCTTTCGGGCCATAAAGAAAACTAACAAAAATACCAGGGGACGTCCGTTTATCAAACTTACGTTGAGCATATGTATTACGTCCAAAACACAAATAACCAAAGATTTTAAGATGACATAAAGTAGGGTTTTTATGAAAAAGAAGTTCATACAGAGACTTTCCAGGAAGAATTGGGGTGGGTAATCTATTGATCAAATAACTTGCCGTAAAAACACATTGACCCCAAAATTCTAGAGGCGGGTTGGCTTGAAAATGTAGTGCACATGCAATGTTAAGGAGATGACGATTTTTGCACTCAACTACCCTATTTTATTGTGGAATGGAAACACAACTAGACCGTTGAAGCACGTCAAGAATGCTAAAACATTGAAAGGTTTGATTATTGAAAAACTCGCGAGCATTGTCAGATCGAATTTGGTGTATGTTGGCATTAAATTGGGTTGTCACCATGGCGAAAAAAATTAGGAATAGGATGATGTAATTCAGTTTTAGCATTCATTAAGTAAATCCAAGTGCAACAAGAATAATCGTCAACTATAGTTAAAAAATACCAAGTACCAAAAAATGCAGTTTTTATGGTAAGGACCCCAAACGTCAAAGCGTATTAGTTCAAAGCAAGAAGTCGTTGAAATCGTACTGGTAGGAAACGTCAAATGATTTTGTTTTGCTAAGGGACAAACCATGCAAATACATTTATTAGAAATGAAAATACTACTATCTAATGCCTTTAATTTAGGAGATAGAGAAAAGGCAGGATGACCTAAATGCCAATGCTAGAGATCAAAGTGGGAACCATAAATTGTGGAGGATGAAAAAGATAGGTAGAGGAATCCAAAAGATAAAGACCACCATGTCGTCTACCCGTCGCAAAAATCTTCTTCGTTTTTTGGTCCTAAAGCACACATCTATCAGCAAAAAAAACTAACAGAACATTTAAAGGAAGTGATGAATTTGCTGAGAGATAGTAAGTTGAAGTGAAAGGAGGGAACATGCAAAACATCAGTGTGGACAAAATTGGGAAAAAGGGAATCGATCCACTATGTTCAATTAAGACATGGGAATCATCTGGAGGACCAATTAAAGAGGAATTAGGCAATTTTTGCTATGTTATAAACAGACTTATGTCAAATACCATGTGGTCTGTGGCACGAGAGTCTATGATCCATGTAGGGCTGGGAAAAAAAGTATTGGCAAGATAACATGACTTACCAGCAATAATAGCTAATACTCCCTCCGTCCTTTAAAGACCAATCTATTTGATTTTGCACGTATATTAAGGATTTATGTTATATATAGTGTGTATCTTTCCCATTTTACCCTCTAGAGAAAGGGGGAAGAGAGTGGGCCATGAGAGAGAAAATTGATTGGTAGAATATTAAATGTGGAGATAGAAATATAATAAAAAAAGTGTAAAATGGTGGACCATAGAGAGAAAATGAGCTGGTAGAGAATTAAATATGGTGAGAGAAATAGAATAAAAAAGTATAAAAAGAGTAAATATGTAAAAATACCTACAGAATCTTTCCTAATTTGGAAGTGATCAATTTTTGTGGGACGGCCCAAAAAGAAAATATGATCAGTTTTTAGGGACCGGGGGAGTATGTTAGAGTTACTAGGTGGAAGCAGCGAGAGCAACTATTGAAATTGTGTTGCCATTAGTGTTAGTGCAAGACTAGCTGTTGGCGTAGGCAAAAGTCCAGAAGCAGTAATGTTGGCTTGAGACAAGACGCGATCAAATCAGGAACTGTTGGTGCGATTAGAAAAACCACCACGATTTGAAGTAAAACCACCTGCCTGAGAAGACTAATTACTACGACTATTCCACCAGGAAGGATATCCATTTTTCTTGTAACAATGAGACTCGGAATGGCCATTCATGCCATGGTGTGAATAATGATAGCAACGACAAGTATTAGTAGCTCAAAATTGTGATTGAGAAGGTGGAGTAGGAGTAGAAAATGATCATTCTTAAGCCATAGTGGCCTGTTCAGGAAGAGATGACCAAAAATATGTCAGGAAGCTTTGCCTTTCTTCTTGAAGCAAAAGAGAATAAGCTTTGTTAATCGAGGGTAGAGGATCCATTAAAAGAATCTGGCTTGGCACAGCGGCATATGAGGGATTAAGACCTTGAGAAAATCCATTAGCTCATCCGATTCAAGAAAATCGGTAAGCTTCATTAGGACGCCACATGTGCAGGAAGGAAGAGAATAATATGAGGCTAATTCATCCTTGAAGCCTTTAAGTGTAGTATAATATGCAGAGATAGAATCTATCCCTTGGGAATGATTTCAAATAGCCCAACAAATTTAAAAAAATGCGAGGTGCATTTTGTTGAGAAAAACGATCACGTAGATAATTATAACATCATTGATGAAGCCGAGCTTATTGATGAATCGGGTTGAGAAAGGGAATCATTGATGAAGCCAAGCTTATTTTTTGCTTGAAGAGCCATTGTAACAACACGACTCCTTATCGGATAATTGTCACCGGTAAGAAGCTGAGTGACAAGTGGGGTATCGGGTTGATCGAATGGATGAAGAAAATATGGAGAAGAAGACTCTAAAGAGCGTGTAGTAGTACTATTAGGAAGAGAGGGGGGATTTCAGAGGAAGCCATGTGAAGAGAATCAGAAAGAAATGTCCCAAAATCGATTAGGTTGATACCATGTAAAATGTTCTATTGAATATAATTGGTTACATTAGTTCTCACTACACAAGTCTATCTATAGACAAGTTGTATGGTATACAAAACAAGTTAAATAATGCAAAGTGAACAACTTAATTGATGGCCAAATATCTTTGGGAGCAAGTAATATTCTTGATGACAAAGTAAACTTGGTACCGAAGTTGACCTGGTCTGGTAGTCAAGTAGACTTGGTGCCCAAGGTCTTCACTTGGTGATCAAGCTCTTGTCTTGGTGGCCAAGTCTTGAATAGAAATAGTTGGTTAAAGGTAATAGTTATTGAGCTCAGTAGCACACTTCTTCCCAATTGAAAATTTTCTTTTGTTCATGGGTAATTCATTGATATAAAGACCAAATAAGCATTTCAAAGCATATATGTTGCTCTTCACAAAAGTTAAGCACTAGTCTTACACAAGACATTAAGGGCCCATTTGATTTGTCGTTTAAAGGTCATTAGATGCATAATAAGTGCCATAATCTGGAGAAGAGGATGTTTGGACTGTTGTTTAGCTCGTAATCATCATTATATAATAATCACAGACACGTTTAAAAAGGGCTCTGTCATTTCATCAAGTAGATGTATATTTTTTTTTCATTAGCTCCAAGTCTACAATGAAACATATTTTTGTAGTTTCATCCTTAGGAAAATTGCAAAAACCACCCTTGTGGTCTGGGCCAATTGCAAAAAGACCCCTGCTGTTTTAAAAGTTGCAAGAAGACACCTGAGGTTAAAAATGTGTTGCACCCATCAAGAGCCGTTACGGAATCAATGAATTGCCTAAACTACCCCTGTATATAACCACCTTGTATGGTTTCTGAAACCCTAACATTCAATCCAATTTCCACCCTCTCTCAAATGAACACATCGCCTTCTACCAAAATCTGACCACAAATCAATAGAAAATAAATAAATCTACAAAGAAGAAGACAAATCAGGCACAAAATCGAACATAGGGTTGATAAATCGAATCAAACTAGAACGAGCAGAGATTGAAGAAGAAATTACATTGATCGAAGTGCGATTCCGGGAAATTTTTTGATTTTGACAATAGGATAACATTTCTGTTTACTTCGTGATTTCGTAGACCTAGGAATTTTCAGCTTCTCTGGGATTTTTGTTAACATTTAGGGTTTTTAAATTCTAGGGTTTCTATTAAAATTTAGGGTTTCTGTCTAGTCTAGGGTTTTGTGTAATCTACTTTTTCCGTCAATTCAAAGCCACGCAACTGATGTCCTCTCCTTCCCCCCTCCTCCCTCGATATTATATAGTGCTAAAGTGTGTTGACAATAGTTAATTTGATTGTGGTCCCCCTTTGTCCCCCACCATATTCAGCCTTATTGTATGTTAATTATTGCACGTGTTAAAAAAGATTACTTTAGGTTAGACCATTATTGATTTTGTTTTTTTCTATTGGCAGAATGTCGGGCAAAGTCACTATTGAAATTCGTTATTGGGGGGTGGTTTACAAATGCACCCAATAGGTCTTGGACTGGAGATAAAGTAAAAACTTTTGAATGTGATCCTGACTACCTATCATATTGGGAGCTGCTAGATATGTGCATGCATTTAGGGTTACCTCTTACTAGTGCTATGACATATAGGATACTTGGAAAGATATTTAACAATGGGCTAATGTTAATACTTGATGATAGGGGTTTAAGTGATGCATTGTACCATTATCATGGTCACAATGTAGTCATATAAGTCATAAGAGGCATGGATCCCCTAACAGTTGTAGATAACAATCCTCCTCACCTTGCAATAGGAGATGGGTCTACTCCAGTAGGTGAAGTTGATGTGGCCATGGGAGATGGTGATGTTGTTAATACTGGAATAGGACTTAATGAGATTGATGAAACTGCTCGGGGTGGTGAAGTAGCGGAGGGGGGGGGGGTGTGACAACTGAGGGTGGTGAAGCTGCTGAGGATGGTGAAGCAGCTGTGGGTGGTGAAGCTCCTGATGGTGGTGAAGCAGTTGAGGGTGGTGAAGCAGATGGGGGTGGTGTGATTGCTGTGGAGGGTGAAGTAGCTGAAAGGGGTGTGACAAGTTGTTCCCAACCTATTCTGGTCGTACCCAAGGGACAAATAAGGGTCCCATTTCACGCGAACACATCGACGAATTCAACAGTCAATTCTTTAACGTTTCGAACCGGTCAAAGTGCGCGCACCCAAGTCACGTGCATTCTTTGCTTCACACGCCTCATGCGTGACTTAGTCACCAATTATTTTACATCAACGTCATTCACGGTAGCACGTTCGTCACACCGAGACCACCCGAACCCCTTTTTCATAAAAAATGTCAACCGAAGGCGCAACCGAAACAACGGGGTCAAGGGGCAAAGGCCAACCCCATGGGATTGGCCTCGGCCTCACCCAAGGCCATGGGGTCGGCCTCATGGGGTTGGCCTCGGCCTCACCCAAGGCCATGGGGTCGGCCTCAGCCTCCCATGGGGGGTTAGCCTTGGCCTTTCCCCCCGGTTCTTCACTCTTCGCGCAAAGTCCCTTTCGCGCTTTGTTCACTTCATACACTTCGTATGTGACTTTGGCACCTTGTTCGTTACGTGGGTCACGTCAACACGCTCGTCGTAACGCAACTTTTGGATTTGTCATCGCTCATCAAAACACCTACCGTCGGCGCACCCAAAGTTCATCAAAAGGGGGAGGGCCTTGGCCTCCCTTCATGGGAGTTGGCCATTGGCCTTGGCCACCCCTTAGGGTCGGCGTCGGCCTCACCAAAGGGTCGGCCTCGGCCTCCACAGGGGTGGTGGCCTTGGCCTTCCCCTAATCTTTGGCCTATGGCCTCCCCTCCCGCGCGCACTTGTTTTCTCAAGTCTTTGCACCTCCGCAATGTTTACGGACATTCGTACATCAACCTCGGGACATCCGTTGTGCATCAACCTCACGATGTCTGTCATCCATGAACCTCACGATGTCCATCAGGCATCACCTCATGACGTCCGTCAGGCATCAACCTCGCGACGTCTGTCGTGCATCAACCTCGCGACGTCTGTCGTCCATGAACCTCGGGACGTCCGTCGTGCATCAACCTCATGACGTCCGTCGTCAATGAACCTCGCGACGTCCGTTGTGCATCAACGTCGCGACGTCTGTCGTGTATCAACCTCACGACGTCCGTCGTGCATCAACCTCGCGACCTACGTCGTCCATCAACCTCGCGACGTCCTTCATGCATCAACCTCATGACGTCTGTCATCCGACGATCGCATACCATCACTTCCAACTTTGTCATTACTACATGTTGCATTCATCATCTTGTTATGACAGGTACACTCAGCTCATATCCCATCATTGGGACACCCAACGCGTGCCCATGCGCTGTCTCCGTAACGTTCATCGTCGCGCCCGTGCGCCATCTTCATGATATGTGCCCCTGGCACCAAGTATATGCTCCACGACGTTCGTCGCTGTGCCCATGCGCTACTTCCATAACATGTGCCCCGGCACCAAGTATATGCTCCGCGACGTTCGTCGCCACGCCCATGCGCCACTTCCATAACATGTGCCCTGGCACCAAGTGTTGTCTCCACGACACTCGTCGCTGCACTTGTGCACCACTAACATAGACGTGCCCCCGGCACCTTACTCACTTCACCACACCATGCGCACCTTACCTTGGTCATGGAACATGCTTCGACCCACTCTCTGGAGTGTGCAACATCATGCGGGGATAGGCGACTCCTCTGAGACACTATCTCCGCGAGGGAGCTCTTCAACTCCCCTTCCGCCAGGTAGACGGCTCCTCCGGGATGCTACCTCGGCCAGTCGGGTAGACGGATCCTCCGGGATGCTACCTTGATGCGCTCTGAGTGCTCTGACACAAGGACTCACAGCGGGGATAGGCCACTCCTCCAGGACACTATCTTTGCCAGGGAGCTCTTCAACTCCCCTTTCGCCAGGTAGACGGCTCCTCCGGGATGCTACCTTGACGCGCTCTGAGTGCTCCGGCACAAGGAATCACTCGCGGGATAGGCGACTCCTCCGGGACACTATCTCTGCCAGGGTGTCTTCGTGACTGGCCTACGTGCTCCGGCACTGGCGGCTTGCGTCGGCACCCCTATGGACTATGACCCCCGGGTCACTCCGTGACGGGAGCAGGTCTTCAGAAGGCATCGTGCCTAGTCCGCCTGGCAGTTCGGTGTCGGGTCTTCCCCACCACTGCCAGGCCTGTGGGACTCTGCAAGGGCTTGGATTGGAGGCTAGATCAAGGGGGTTCTCTGGCCACTCTGACGCTGTGGGAGCCAGTCTTTCCAGACAGACAGAGCGATGCTGTGTGCGGCAGGCCGGGTGAATATGCGATTCGACAGTCCGTGGAGCATCGGCAGCTGTGGACCCCTTGGTGATGTGTCACTCTTAGGGAGCGCCACGTGTCGCGTGACGACATCATCATCTCATCCTTTATAAATAGAGGTCTTAAGAATTCATCAAGATGGTTGGACATTTTCAAAACACTCTCACTTTCTCATTCTAGAATCCTAAAGAGAGAAACATACAGGACCCTGACTTCAGACCTAAGCATCGGACTGTGACTGTCATCGTGTATTCACTCTGCGCCATCGCCCTCGCAGCACTGCCACCCTCAGACTCTATCTGGGAAGCCCTTGGTCTCTGCCCTTGCTCCGCCCTTGTTGTGTCTCACATCAGCATACTTGGCATCTGACTCGGACTGCATTCCTTGTGGCACCTCCACGTCGACAGCGAACCCACTTTCCTTGGCATCATTTTGGCGACTCCGCTGGGGAGGTGAGCATCGTACTGCAGTCTGCCTATCCGCAACACTTAGGCACTATGCCTTCACGACGAAGAGTTACGAAGGCTGCCAGCCAAGGCCTCATCCACACCGTGCCAGAGGAGGATCACCCCGGTGAACAAGAAGGGACTAGTGCCATGTGTCTCCAAGACCAGCCACTAGCTGTCGCACCTGACATATAAGTTACAGTCAATGCGGCCATCCAACAGTTCACGCCCGCTATAGCCAACCTACAGGACTCGCAGGCTACTCTCATAACAATCATCATGGAAATGAAAAAATTCATGCAGGCAATGGCCTCCCAACAAACCCTTACACCAGTCTAACCTTCCGGGCCCGGGTTGGCTTTTGACGCCGCTCAAGCTAGAGTGTCGCGACCACCGCCGCCACAATCATCTAGACCTTTGGCGGTAGGACTTGCAACATCTTCGCCTCCTGCAGCTAATGTGCTGCATCTTGTCAGGCCATCATGAAGACCTCAGGCAGACCTTGGACCCGTACTGCAACAGATTCACCCTGTCACGGCCCCCCAGCCCGTGCCGACACGAAGCTCATCTGAGACTCACTACTCAATCGAGATGGAGCCTAACCCGAACATAACCAACCGAGACCTAAACACAAGTCATTCCCCCTGCTTACTCCAATCAACCCTTCCTAACGACCAGCCTCCAGCCGCTGACACTACCCATATACAAACCATGCCCCAACAAGTTGCTCCCCACCACCAACCCCTCTCGACCATCGTCATCCCCTCGATGCCTCAGGTTGCACCATCTGGGGGCTCTAGTGCCCAAATCATCTCGACAGGGCACAAACCCTCACATGCGTCGTACGTCACCAAGCATGACTTTGATGCCCTCCTTCACCGTCTCAAGCAATCATCCTTATCCCACTCCCCCTCTAAGTTGTCACGCCATGCTCCCTACTCTGGCAGCCTCATTACCAAGCCCTACCCTGTCAAGTACAAGCAACCATCGTTCACCCTGTTCAATGGCAAAGAGGGCAATGCCCGCAAGCTCATCACCCGTTTTGCTGGCTCCCTGGAGCACTACGGGGAGGACAACACTTTGAAGCTTCGGGAATTTCACAAGTCCATGACTGGCCTCGCCTACTCTTGGTATCATCAGATTCCTGACGGTACTATCCACTCATGGTCCGACATGGTTCAGCTTTTTCTTGACAAGTTTCACTATGAGACGGAGCGTGTGACCATCGTTGACATTGTCAGAATCCGCCAGAACCCCGGGGAAGATCTCAACACCTATGTCACGCGATTTCATCACAAGTGCTTGGAATGCACCGACTTTAGCAAAGATGAAACCCTTGTGCCCATTTGCATCAAGACACATGAAAGACACCTACAGGGTCTACCTTGAAAACCTCCAGCTTCTGTCCTGGGGACATCTCAAAGAAGCCGCGCGACGCACCTATGACTCGGTCGGTCCGTCAAAGACCCCAAAGCCCCAACCGCATATTGCCTTGGCCTCGACGATGGAAGCAGCCAGTAACAACGACAACAATAGCAAGCGTCAGTCTCAAGGAAGGGACGGGTGCCCTGACAAAGAGGGTAGTCGATGCCTGCCCCGGACTACCCGTGTGACTTGAAGACTGTTAGAACTCTCCTCGAGACATGGATCAACGACAATGCCATAACTCTGCCCAATGCCGACACTGAACCTACCCCAGAAGACTTAGCCCGTCCTAACTACTGCCCCTATCATCGAAAGGTCGGTCACGGCCTTAAGTGGTGCAGGGGCCTCAAGTTTGTCTTCACTGACAAGATTGCGTCCAGAGAGCTCAAACTCTAAGTGCCGGACATATGACCCACCCGACCAAGCTTTGGCATGCCTTAGTGCATTTTCCACACTTGTAATTTTTTCGTTCATTTTGCAAGTTTCCATGTATGTCATACCCATGTATCAAGGCATATTGCCTATCCTTCGTTATCAATGAAGTTACATTTTCCAGACTTAGAAAATTTTCAAGCTACATTACTCTTGCACAAGTCTTTTGACACCACCCTTGATACCATCACCCACTCCCTTGGGGGCTTCGCCACTTCCAATCCCTTCCTCCTCACATTGCAACGACTTGGTACGTGGGGTGGCTCGAGCCGAGCTACTACGGTCCATCATCATCCTTCATTTACTTTTCTTGACACTTAGAAAATTTTCATTTTTTTCGCAACCAGTCATCGATGATCACCCTCAGCGGCCTCCCTCACCACCCTTTCCCGAGCTCAAAATTTTTTTTCCAACACTAAGAATATTTTCACCTTGCCCGCTCGTGGTCGGGTCACCACCCTCTCATCCTCATTCTTTACTCAGAATTTTTCAATCTCCAATCCTCTCTCCAACGCTTAAAAAAAAGAATTTTTCATTCCCCCGCCACCCCATGCATTCTCTTTCAATTACTTTGAAAATTTTTCTAATAAAATTTTTCATCTTTCCCACTCCTCCTTGGAATGCAAAAAAAAAAAATTTTGGGGTACCCCCCACCCACCCCACCCAGGACACTGGGCAGCCCCCTAAATTCAGGCAGCCCCTTCCCACCCCTCCATGTGGGTCTTCCCCACTCTCTCTTCCCACATTTTTAATTCCCTCTCTCCCTTTCTCTCTCTCCCCCATCACTTTCAACTTTTGACTTTTTCTCTTCCTCCTCACATCACTCCACACATTTTTTCCTTTCTCTTCCCTCTCTACCCGAGACACCATCCCCCAATTTCCTCACTTTACACACTCTATCTCTTATCACATTAAATGCCTCTCTCTCTCTCTCTCTCTCTTATACTCATTAACTCACCCAACACATTCCTCTCTTTCACCCCTCACGTGGGTCTCCTCCCTTCCTTCTCTTCCTTTTTCCCCACTCATTACTCACATTAACTTCCCCCCACTTACAACCTTCTCTCTCCCACTTCATCACTCTCGCGCATCATTCTTACACATTAACCAATCATCACCCCCTACCCACACCCTCGGCCTCTCCCATCCCTCTCTCACCCTTCTTCATTCACTCTCTTCTTTCACTCACTCCCTCTCTCCAATCACTCTCATTAATTCCCCCTCTCTCACATATTACCTCCCCCAATAAATTCTCATCTCACCCTCCCCCATTCCCCACACCTCGGCCTCGGCCTCCCCCTCCCCTCACCAAGGCCGACCCCCCCTTTATCTCTTATCATTTCCCCATTAATTCCCTTCCTCCTCACTTCCTTCCTTTCCTCCCAAATCAACACTTGTTTTTTTTTTCCTTTCTTTCCTAACTCCCAAAGTTAAACATCATTCTCTCTCCCTTACATTACTCTCCCCTCGTACACCCCATGGCACACCCCATTAATTCCCCTCACTCCGCCCCAAAATCCATACTTAGTTTTTTTTCTTCTCTTCCCTCTCCCATCACTACCTATTGTCTTTACTTCATAAACACCATACCCCCAAACTCTCACCTCCTCTCTTTCACTCCATAACACTTTAACATTTTTTTCTACCCAACCAAACCAAAAATCAGCATACCAATTTTACTGCAACTAAAATTTCACGTCTTTAGGATGGCACTTCTTCGCTCGCCGTTACCCATTTTCTCTCTTTTCCATACTTAGAATTTTTTTTGCAACATTGACCGCCTTGCATTGTCCGTGCCCCTGTGCCCGTCGTGGACTGCCCCCGCATTGTGATGACCGACCGCGCCTTTGTCGCGCCCCTCATCACGACGTCCGTGACATCAATGTCCTTGGTAGGTGGTGCGCGAGGTAGCTCGAACCACCTACTTCTATTCATTGTTCAAATGCCAGTCGTCAAACCTAGGCGCCGCGACCCTCGTCGCCCGGACGTCATCTCCGTGACCACCGCCTCTCGTGCGCCGACTCCACGACCACGCTCATGCACCCCATCGTCATGCCCTTATGTCACTGCCCCAAGCATTCTAAGGTCTCGATAGGTGGTGCACGAGGTGGCTCGAGCCACCTACTCTTCACCTTCGTCATTCAGAGATGACATCAACTACTCTCCAACCAAAGAACATCATAAATTCTTTTAAGTGTGAACTTGCGAATATACGTGCGGCGCCCGTTCAGGTTGCCCCTCCGCGCACACACACACGTAGGGGGCTTATGTTCCCAACCTATTCTGGTCGTACCCAAGGGACCAATAAGGGTCCCATTTCACGCGAATACATCGACAAATTCAACAGTCAATTCTTCAACGCTTCGAACCGGTCAAAGTGCGCACACCCAAGTCACGTGCATTCTTTGCTTCACACGCCTCATGCGTGACTTAGTCACCAATTATTTTACATTAACGTCACTCACGATAGCACGTTCGTCACACTAAGACCACCTGAACCCCTTTTCATCAAAAATGTCAACCGACGGCGCAACCGAAACAATGGGGTCAAGGGGCAAAGGCCATGGCCAACCCCATGGGGTCGGACTCGGCCTCACCCAAGGCCTCCCATGGGGGGTTAGCCTTGGCCTTTCCCCCAGTTCTTCACTCTTCGTGCAAAGTCCCTTTCGCACTTTGTTCGCTTCATACAGTTCGTATGTGACTTTGGCATCTTGTTCGTCACATGGATACAATTCATGTCGACACGCTCGTCGCAACCCAACTTTAGATTCGTCATCGCTCATCAAAACACCTACCATCGGCCAGCCTGAAGTTCATCAAAAGGGGGAGGGCCTTGGCCTCCCTTCATGGGAGTTGGCCATTGGCCTTGGCCACCCCTTAGGGTCGGCCTCAGCCTCAGCCTCACCAAGGGGTCGACCTCAGCCTACATAGGGATGGTGGCCTTGGCCTTCCCCTAATCTTTGGCCTATGGCCTCCCCTCCCGCGCGCACTTATTTTCTCAAGTCTTTGCACCTCCGCAATGTTTACAGACGTTGGTACATCAACCTCGCGACGTCCGTCATGCATCAACCTAGCGACGTCTGTCATCCATGAACCTCGCGACATCCGTCATGCATCAACCTCGCAACGTCTATCATGCATCAACCTCGTGACATCCATCGTCCATGAACCTCGGGACATCTGTCATGCATCAACCTCGTGACGGCCGTCGTGCATGAACCTCACGACGTCTGTCGTGCATCAACCTCGCGACGTCCGTCGTGCATCAACCTCGCGATGTCCATTGTCTATGAACCTCGCAACGTCTGTCATCCATGAACCTCGCGACGTCCATCATGCATCAACCTCGCGACGTCCATCGTCCATGAACCTCGCGACGTCCATCGTGCATCAACCTCACGACGTCCATGAACCTCGCGACGTTCGTCGTGCATGAACCTCGCGACGTCTGTCGTGCATGAACCTCGCGACGTCTGTCGTGCATGAACCTCGCGACGTCTGTCATGCACGAACCTCACGACGTCCATCGTGCATTAACCTCGCGACCTACGTCGTCCATCAACCTCATGACGTCCATCATGCATTAACCTCGCGACGTCCGTCATGCATCAACCTCGTGACGTCTGTCGTCCGACGACCGCATACCATCACTCCTAACTTTGTCATTACTACATGTTGCATTCATCATCTTGTTATGATAGGTACACTCAGCTCACATGCCATCTTTGGGACACCGAACGCGTGCCCATGCGCCGTCTTCGCGACGTTCGGCACCGCGCCCGTGCGCCATCTTTATGATAAGTGCCCCTGGAACCAAGTATATGCTCCGTGATGTTCGTCGCCTCGCCCGTGTGCCATCTTCATGATACGTGCCCCTGGCACCAAGTATATGCTCCCCGACATTCGTCGTCGCGCCCATGCGCTACTTCCATAACATGTGCCCCGGCACCAAGTATATGCTCCGCGACGTTCGTTGCCATGCCCATGCGCCACTTCCATTACATGTGCCCCGGCACCAAGTGTTATCTCCGCTGCACTCGTCGCTGCGCTTGTGCACCACTGACACAGATGTGCCCCCGGCACCTTACTCACTTCACCACACCATGCGCACCTTACCTTGGTCGTGGAACATGCTTCGACCCACTCTCTGAAGTGTGGAACATCATGCGGGGATAGGCGACTCCTCCGGGACACTATCTCTACTAGGGAGCTCTTCAACTCCCCTTTCGCCAAGTAGACGGCTCCTCCAGGATGCTACCTTGGCCAGTCGGGTAGACGGCTCCTTCGGATGCTACCTTGATGCGCTCCGAGTGCTCCGGCGCAAGGACTTACCGCTGGGATAGGCGACTCCTCTGGGATACTATCTTTGCCAGGGAGCTCTTCAACTCCCCTTCTGCCAGGTAGACGGCTTCTTCGGGATGCTACCTCGGCCAGTCGGGTAGACGGCTCATCCGGGATGCTACCTTGACTCGCTCCGAGTGCTCCGGCACAAGGACTCACCGCGGGGATAGGCGACTCCTCAGGGACACTATCTCCACCAGGGAGCTCTTCAACTCCCCTTCAACCAGGTAGACGGCTCCCCAGGGATGCTACCTCGGCCGGCCAGGTAGACGGCTCCTCCGGGATGCTACCTCGGCCTATGGAATAGGCGACTCCTCCAGGACACTATCTCCGTCCGGGAGCTCTTCAACTCCCCTTCTGCCAGGTAAACGGCTCCTCCCGAATGCTACCTTGACGTGCTTTGAGTGCTCCGGCACAAGGACTCACCTGCGGGATAGGCGACTCCTCTGGGACACTATCTCCGCCAGGGTGTCTTCGTGACTGGCCTACATGCTCTGGCACTGGGGCTTGCGTCGGCACCCCTATGGACTATGACCCCCGGGTCACTCCGAGACTGGAGCAGGTCTTCGGAGGGCATCAAGCCTAGTCCGCCTGGCAGTTGCGCGTCGATCTTCCCCACCACTGCCAGGCCTGTGGGACTCTGCAAGGGCTTGGATTGGAGGCTAGATCAAGGGGTTCTCTGGACACACTGACTCTGTGGGAGCCAGTCTTTCCAGACAGACAGAGTGACGCTGTGTGAGGCAGGCCGGGTGAATATGCGATTCGACAGTCCATGGAGCACCGGCAGCTGTGGACCCCTCGGTGACGTGTCACTCTTAGGGAGCGCCACGTGTCGCATGATGACATCATTATCTCAACCTCTATAAATAGAGGTCTTGAGAATTCATCAAGAAGGTTGGACATTTTGAAAACACTCTCACTTTCTCACTTTAGAATCCTAGATAGAGAAACATACAAAACCCTGACTTCAGACCTAAGCATCGGACTGTGACTGTTGTCGTGTATTCATTCTGCGCCATCGGCCTCGTAGCACTACCACCCTCAGACTCTGTCTGGGAAGCCCTTGGTCTCTGCCCTTGCTCCACCCTTGTTGTGTCTCACATCAGCATACTTGGCATCTGACTCAGACTGCATTCCTTATGGCACCTCCACGTCGACAGCGAACCCATTTTCCTTGGCATCACAAGTGAGGGTGGTGAAGTTGCTGAGGTGAATGTGACAACTAAGGGTGGTAAAGCTGCTATGGGTGGTGAAGCAGTTGAGGGTGGTCAAGATATTGAGGGTGCTCAATATACAGAGGGTGGTGTAACTAGTGAGGATGGTGAAGATGCTTAAGGTACAGAAAATGTTGAAGATAAAGGTAGAGAGCCAGATGACCATACAATCCTGAGTTGGGTAAAAATTTAGAAGGGCCAGGGGATGATGATATCTTTAACACTAACCCTAATTTAAAGAGAAGAGTCACATCAATAAGCCCATGAGGAATGGTATTCTGAAGGTGAGGAAAAGGATGATCTGAGGAGTGCTCCTGGGTCAGATGAGGATGAAGAGACAAACAGGTGGCCAGAATTTTGTGCTGATGATTTGAACTATAAGGATGGGCCAACATTGAAGGTTGGCTTGATGTTTCCAACTAGGGAGGTGCTTAGAGCTGCTGTTAAGGATTGGAGCATTAGACAAGGATATGACTTTGAGTACCAACACAATGATAGCAAAAGAATTACATGTGTTTGCAAGTATGAAAACTGTGATTTTAGGGTGCATGCTTCTCCCATGCAAGGGACCACTACATGGCAAATCAAGACTTTTGGACCAGATCATAGTTGTGGGAGGGATTATAAAAACCATCTGGTTAGTGTTAAGTACATTGCACATATGTATAAGGAGAAGTTGAGAGATGACCCTAACTGGAAGGTGGGAGCTATGAAGAAAGAAATATACAGAGACATGTTTACTAATGCAAGCAAGCATAAAATATATAGGGCAAAAAGGTTAGCAAGAGAACAAATAGAGGGGGAAAGCAAGGCACAATTTGCAAAGGCTTTGGGATTATGGGGCAACTCTGCAAAAGCACAATCCTGGGACATGTTTTAAAGTTGAGACACTTAGGCCAAGTCCAGAGCTGGCACCAATTTTTAAGAGGGTTTATGTTAGGTTTGAGGCATACAAAACTGGTTTTTTAAAAGGATGCAGGCCCTTTATTGGACTAGATGGTTGTCATCTAAAGGGCCTTTATGAGGGACAGTTATTATCTGCTGTGGCTAGGGATGGGAATGAAAATATGTTCCCTATTGCTATAGCTGTTGTTGAAGCAGAAACCAAGGATAGTTGGTCTTGGTTTTTGACAGAACTGGTTGATGACCTTGGGGGTAGTGACAACTTGGTATTTATTTCTGATAGGGAGAAAGGGTTGGTGGAGTGATTCAAAGATCTCCTACCTACAACAGAGCACAGATTTTGCATGAGACACGTGTATGCAAACTGTAAAAAGAGATGGGTGGTAAAGAGGTGAAAGACTACCTATGGAATGATGCCAGGGTAGGAACTGTTAATGATTTCAATCACTGGATTAGGAGAATCAGGAATTTAGACAAAGATGGTGAAATTATGAAGTACTTAGAACAAATACACCCCACTCAATGGTCAAGATCTCACTTCAGTACTCATTCTAAGTGTGATACCCTGGTTAAAAACCTAAGTGAGTCATTTAATGCATACATCATTGAAGCAAGGGACATGCCAATTATCAACATGCTTGAGTGGATTAGAAAAAAAATTGATGAACATGATACAAATTAAGAAGAAAGGGATGGAAAATTTTGAGGGTGCAATCTGTCCTAATATTGGGAAAAAGTTGGACAAGATTGTGGTAAAGGCTAGGAATTATTTTGCAAGCTGTTATGGTCAACTTGAGTTTGAGGTGGAGCATTTCAACAAAACCAGGGTTGTCAACTTGGGTGCAAGGACATGTAGCTGTAGGATGTGGGATCTCATTGAGATACCTTATTGTCATGATGTGGCTGCTATATTTGTGAACAGAGATAGACCTGAGACATATGTAGACAACTGTTATAGCAAGGATATTTATTTGGATGCTTATAGCAGTATGATATATCATGTTCCAAGTGAGGATGCATGGGTTGTTAGTGGTTTGGATGCTTTAGCCCCACCTTTCTATAGAAGACCAGTTGGCAAGCCCAAAAAGGTGAGGACAAGAGGTGATGATGAGTCCAGAAATCCTTCTACAGTGGGCAGGAACAACAAGTATGTCACAACAAAAGGTCATGCAAAGGCCTAGTCCATCCACAATCCAGACTTGTAAGACAATCCCATGAGGTATGGCCAGGTACATATGATATAACATATCTCTATAACTTAGTTTGGGCCAACTTGTATGGCTGATTTTAAGTTTAATCATTTTTAATGGCCAACATAAGCAAGGGAAAGGAAAAGGCAGTTAAAAGTACTGTGACTCCAGCCAAAAGAAAAAGGGTACTGTCTTTTTATTTTTCATTTAGAACTGCAACATCATTTGCATTATTTGACTTTTGAAAAAAAAAAAGTTCAAATTGTTGTGGGAATATGTTTATGGGAAGATTGCATAAAACAACATTGTGGTTTATTATAGTTGCAAAAAAGGCCCTGTGGTTTGAAAAGCACCAAAAAAACCCATGATGTTACATATGTGTTGTTACATAGGTTGCAATAAACCCCTGTTATGCAATTTTAATATATTTTTGATTGGGATCATGTCTTCACATGTTTTTTTCTTAGTACATTGTTTTTTTCTTACTATAATGTACTCACTACAAATCTACATTTTCTAGGGAAGAAGACTCCCTAATCAATCAACTCCACAGCCAACTCCTCCACAGACAACTCCTCCACAGACACAACCAACTCTTCCACAGCCATCTCTTCCTATACATACTGTTTCACAGTCATCTCCTCCCACAAGGCCAGCTTGCCAAAAGGAATAGGTAAATTAATGCTAAATAATTGTGTGTTTGTCTTATTTGCATTTCCCCTTCTGTTTAAACAATGAGATTGTGTTGTTTGCCAAAACTGTTTCACAGCCAAAACTGTTTCACAGCCAACTCCTGCTTCAAGACCTGTTACAAGAACACAGCTAAGAGCTGCCTGGGTTCCACCTGGAGCAATAACTCAGAAGCCTACCTCAACACCATGGCCAATAGTTACTGCTTCTAGGCCTCGAACAGCTCCCATGCAAACTTTAAGGCCTCAAGGTAGCACAGGAGAAGTTGTGTTGGCTGACACAACAAGGGGAAAGTCCATGTTAGTTGCTGCTATGGGAAGGGGATCAAAAGTTGGCAAGACAACATCTGCCAAGGATATTGCATCACCTGCCAAAGTTGCGAAGAGCAGGGTTGAACCACATGTTGGAAGAGACAAGGGGCAGAAGTAAGGACAACAAAGTGATTGGATTGAGCCTGTTTTGCAGCATTATGCTAGTACAGAATTGTGGTTCATGTATTTTGTAAAACAACATGTTGTGTAGCTAGGACATAATTGAGAATGTTTTGGAGTATTATACTAGGACAAATCTATGTTTTGAATAACATTTGTTCATTGGAATTGAGACTTGTGTATAGCATTTGTCCATTGGAATGTAATCTGGAATATTTTGGAATACAATCTGAAATTGAGAGAATATGTTGTGTATAGCAACTGGAATATTTTGGAATACAATCTGTATTGGAATATAATATATGTGTTGGAATATTTTCCAATTAGCAGATGGAATATTTTGTGTTATGATTTCAGTTTTGCTATTAGTCTAGCCAAACATCATTTGAACACCTTCATGAGAAATCTCAAACATCAATTGCATTAAACACCTTCATAAGAAATGCAAACAGAAACATCATTGTGATTATTCATTTGAACAACGTAATAAAGGTACACATAAATCCCCCAAGAATAAACAACTTCATAAACTTCACAATGGCTTCAATCCCTTCGAGTTTGGTAGCCAATTCATTACACCTACAACCACAAATTTGAGCATCTAAACCCATATAGTTTCTCTTCTCATCTTGGCTTGCATTATAGGGTTGGCACCAAACCCAGAAATTGCATTCTCCTTTGTCAAATACATAAAAAGCCTCCCACAGCTTGCTTTCTTCTCATCTTCAACAACTTTTATCCTACCTCTCTTATTACAAAGACAAAACTTTCATGAATATCTTATATAAACCACAGCTCTCACGGCTTGTCCACTTGTGCTTGAAGAAGACATTGACCTAGCCAATGTGACATTTCATCAAACATTTAGTGTGGAAAAAAGTAATAAAAGAAGAATGAAAGAAAAAATTCAGTTTGAAAGAAAAAACAGCATATCATACCTTCAATCTCTTCAATGTGTCAATTTGAGCTTCAAATTCAAGCTGAAGGAGGTTGATTTGCACCAATTTCTTCTCTAAACCAGCTCTTCACGGCTGGTTTAGAGGTTTCAAAGCTTATAATGGTCAAAGAGATCTATCCAAGGGAAAAAACGGGTTTCCAAGGGGTATTTAGCAATGGTACTTGCCATACAGGCGCGTTTACCCTAAATGCAGTTAAAACAGACAATTTTCTTGACGGGTGCAACACATTTTTAATCTCAGGTGTCATCTTGCAACTTTTAAAACAGCAGGGGTCTTTTTGCAACTGGCCCAAACCACGAGGGTGGTTTTTGCAATTTTTCCTTCATCTTTACACTTTTCCTTTAATAACATAACCAGACTTCTTTAATCTTCGCATTAAGGGACAAACACGGGGTATGAAGTGACGATAATTTTTTTCCTTACATAAACAGGAGAATGTCGATATGTATGGAAGGGTCCAAAGGACGTCAAAGTATTACAAAAGCATATAAGCCACAAAAGCATCGAAATTTTCTAATTCAATTAAGATAGATTAATGCTTTTAGAAAATACTCGATATTGGACTCGCATCAAAGAAGACAAAAATGCAAGTTCGGTGAGATTTAAATCGCTTCAATCCTACTACACATGAGCCTGAAATTATCAAAAGGAGCTACAGGCACATAAAATAAACAAGTAATCTTTAACATTCAAGGCTAGGGGTCCAGGTTAGATTTAGCTATTTGAAAGATTTTTGCATTGCTTTTGTACTTTTCATGCATGTATCTCCCTACCAAGCTGCTTGACGAGTAGACTCTAACTTCTTTGGTTCCATAACTAGTCAGAACTAATTGCCATTGCCACTATAAAAGCACCAAATTCTATACCTTTCCACCCAAAGTTCTAATTAGTCCTCCTTTTATCGAGAACCAATAGCTCATGTCTTCACAACCTTTCAGTAAGAGATCATTTTGCAAACATATTGTAGATGAGTTTGATCTCTTAGACTCAGTTAAATATAATATGTTTGACAAATCCTTCTACAGTTGCTGAATATGTCAATAAATTTTTTTTGCTATAAGTATTATTTGCTATATTATGAGCAGATGGAGATCTAGAACTAATATAGTATTGGTCCTTACTATGACTGCTACAAAATAAATATTCACCTTTCTAGCCATAAATATCATGCAGGTGCTGCAACACCACAAGCACATAGGTTACTTCAAGTTAAGGAGTCCTCCGCACACATGTATGGAAACGAGACAAGCACTGAATGAACTTTCTCAATAATCATGTTCTATATTATGATATCATAGATTCATTTTCATTCAAAAGAGTTTAAAAATATGCCTTAATTCTTGGATTATAATGGATTTTTCCCTCATTGGTTATAGTGAATAATATTTTATGTCAAATTAAGTTCCTGAAACCCTAGATTTCTACATTTACGCACCAAAAATTGAAAGCAAGTGAAACGTGTAATCTTTTTGCTCCAGCCTTTCTTCTCATCATCATTGTAGTAATATTAGCATCACTCTAGAGTTAAAACAGGAGTTGGCAACATGATTGAAACGTTAAAGACAGCCGTCGCTTACTGACAATCATTGACCAATTTTATTTTATGGGCAGGGCCACAGCTAAGTTGTTAAGATGCTCCAAAACTATGTGTTTATAATAGTGTGGACCATAAATGCCTTAAAAATATAGTCAAAAGCACCACATGCAAAGGGAAAACGATTTATATGTATCTATATAATTGCATCATCAATCCCCTTACCAACCGGACTCATTGGAAGAAAACTAAGCACTTAGCATCCATCCCGGTGCATTTGCACGAGTCCATTAACTAGTTATATTAAACACACAGAGGTTTAAAGGTTGCGTTCTCGGACCTGAACTATTAATAAATGCTGACATACTCCTCATTTTGAGAAGAATATCTCCTGCAGTAGGTAAACCATCTTGAACAATTAAACCAATTATATGACAAACACATGGAACATGAAATAATTCATCAACAAGTAAAGGATGAAGGCTTTCCTTTAAGGCTGAAATATCAGCTTTGTTGTTAAAAGCATTATCAAAATGATACTCATAATCTTGTTCTTTATTTTAAACATGGTGCATGCATTAATTATAATAGTAGCAACGTTAGTTGCATCATTTGGATAAGGAAAGAGTTCGAAAGCGATTATTCTTTTGTTTATAGTCTAATCAGAATCATCCAATGAGCTATCACACAAGCATAGCTAACAAAAGTAAAAGGAGATTGCTAAATATCAGAAGTAAGACTAACTTTACAATAAAAATTATCAAAATAATTAATCAAGCGTGCTTTAACAACATTACACTATCTAAGTGCATAGGACCTACTTGTGTTTCTATGAAATTTTTTGTACAAAGGTTGCATGTAAGTGTTCATATACGTAGAGTGCTTAACATTATCGGCAAAATTAAAAGCTTGTTCATTGTGAATAATAAATTCAGCAAGATCGTCTCTTTGGTCTCGCTGATTATAAACAAATAACTTACTGTCAAAAGATAACTGCCTATTAGGTGCATATATTATCAATATAGGTGCATATAGAGGGTAATGCCTATTAGGATGCCTATTAGGATGTCCATTATCACTACCACGCAAAAATAATTTATAACAGCACTTACATTGAGCCCTTTGGACGCCGTCAACCATAATATCATCAATATGATTCCAACACAGGGCTTTCTTTTTTCTTTTTTTTTTCTTTTTTTTCTTTTTTTGCTTTTTGGACTTCTGGCGGACTAGCAGAAGGATTGCTCAGTCCTTCACCATAATTACCGCTCATCGGGTTAAATTTTGTCCCGGAGTAGTAGCTTCGCCAACGGAGCTGCGTCCTTGACGATAATACGGGCTAACTTTTGAGGGCGTATATTCAAAATCTGAAATGTTTTGGTTGAGCTCCCAATTGGCTAGGGTATCTATACTCATTCATGGCGAATCTTGAAAATCGAATGGTTGTGGTGGTGCTTGGATTGGTGCTAGTGATGCCGATGGTGGTGGTGGTGGTGCTTGTGATGGTGCTTTACATTTGCTACGTGATTTAAAAAATCGAGACATATTTGAAGCTAAATATTTTTTATAAGAATGAAAAATAAAACTAATAAAAGTAACTAAATGCAAAGGAAAAAAGTAGTAAATAATTAAATAATAATTGTAACTAAAAATTTGAGAGAGTTGGTACTTAGTAAGAAATAACAATGGTGGTAAAGCTTGTAAAATTTAGTAAGAGTACTAAATGCAAAGGAATAAGAATAGTAAATAATTAACTAATACTTGTAATTAAAAGTTGGAGAGGGTTAGCACTTAGTAACAAATAATAATGGTAGTAAAGCTTGTAGAATAATGATAAGAGAGAGTGGGAAGATTGGTGTGAAAAGAAAGAAATGAGGTAAATTTATAGATTTTTCAAAATCCACAAAAGACCAAAATGACTCTTAAAACTAGCCGTTTATAGTTGTTGGGGAGGGTAAAAGTGTAAAAAGCATAAAAGAGTTCTTAGAAATTTGTTTGACGAAAATACTCCCAAACTAGCCGTTATATAGTTGTTGGGAGGGTAAAACTAGCATTTTGCAAAAAAAGAGGGGAATATAGCCCTTAGGAGAAAATCTGAAATTCAAACACCACTATTCACCTATCAGGCCGGGCCATTTTAGGGCAGGATGAGGCCGAGTCGTAGGCGGCCCGGTCCATTTGACATCTCTACTTTTCAATGACCAAAATCAATGTGGGTGTGCCTAGAGCGTGGAAGATAAGGTACAATAAGGTGCCTAGTTTGTGGAGGAGAAAGTACAACATGATAAATCAAAGCTGCACAAGATAAGTTACGCAACCAAATCATTGTTAAGTATGAATACACGCAAAACACACGTATATAAATGGGTATCGATTGGAAGGACAGTGTCAGAGGCACGTCACCTTGAAGCTCATTATCAGTGATACAAATTAACAGAAAGGAAGGTACGAATAAGAGAGAATTATCAAGAACGGTGAGTACGCAATCCATAATTTAGGCAGAAATTGATAGTTTCAAATCAGTAACGTTAATGTGTTGTTGACTTGTCAATAATCTAAATAGCGAAGCAAATTTTACACAAAATAAGAGGTAGATGTAGTAAGTGAAATCCTTACCTCAAATCTACGCAATAATCTTCACCAAATCATGTAAGCTTCCGAAAATCTCAAAACCTAAATATCTTAATAAGCCGACTTACGTTAAAATCTTAACAATCACAATTCTAATGTGATCTAATTCATCCTTATAATCAAAAGTGGGTTCAAAATCACTTATCAATTGCGCATAGAAAATTGCAATCCTCCAAAATCCTAGTTTTTCTATTTTTCTGTTTCTCTGTAAGCCAAAACTGAATGTCTCAATAAACAGACTTGGCTAGCCCTTGAAAGTCTCTAAGTTGGGTAAATAAATAAAAGACCCCTTAAAAATACGTTACTATGTCAAAAATAATCCAAAAAATGACTAAATTATGAAGATAACATAAAACATAACAATTTTTTAATTACATATTATTTGGGATCTTACATCCTCCTCTACTTATAAAAATTTCCTCCTTGAAATTTACATACCTCAAGTCATGGAATAGAAATGGATACTTCTTTCTCATATACTCCTCGAGTTCCCACGTGGCCTCCTACACAGCGTGATTCCTCCAAAGCACTTTCACCAAAGGTATAGTCTTTGTACACAAAATCTAATCTCGCTTACCCAAAATCTTGATGGGTTATTCCTCCACTGGTATGTCCTCATGAATAAGTGAAGGCTAGTACTCCACAACATGGGATGGGTCGTGCACATACTTCCTCAAAACTGACACGTGAAAGACATTATGCACACGAGACATATTTGGCAGCAAGGCAACACGATAGGCAATAGGACCAACTCTATCCAACACCTCATAAGGTCCAATATATCTAGGACTCAACTTTCCCTTTCTTCCAAACCTCAGCAAATCCTTCCATGGTGAAACTCGCAAGAAGACATGGTCGCTAACCTCAAACTCTAAATCACGACGACCATTGTCGGCGTAACTTCTCTGGCGACTCTACACTGCATGCATACGATCCATAATTAATTGTATATTGTCTGAAGTATCTTGAACAACCTCGGGTCCTAATAAGCTTTGCTCACCAACCTCGTACAAACACGTAGTTGATCAACATCTACACCCATATAAATCCTCGAATGGAGCCATCTCAATACTTGCCTGATAACTATTATTCTAGCAAATTCAATTAATGAAAAAAGCTCATCCTAATTACCTTGAAGATCTAAAGAACAAGCACGTAACATATCCTCCAGGCTAAATAATACGTTCAGACTGACCATATGTTTGTGGATGAAAAGCCATACTAAAATCCAAATGAGTGCCTAAGGCCTTGTGCAGACTATTCTAAAAACGAGATGTGAAATGTGGGTCTTGGTCAGATACAATAGATACTGGCACCCCGTATAGCCTAATTATCTCCTGGATATATAGTTTAGCAAACCTCTCAATGGTACAGTTGGCACAAATAGCAAGGAAGTGCTAAAAACGAGATGTGAAATATGGGTCTCTGTCAGATACAATAGATAGTGGCACCCCGTGTAGCCTAATTATCTCCTGAATATAAAGCTTAGCCAACCTCTCAGTGGTACAGCTGGCACAAATAGCAAGAAAATGTGTGGATTTGGTCAAACAATCAACAATAACCGAAGCTACATCATGCTTACATAAGGTCCTTGATAAGTCAACTACAAAGTCTATGGTCATATGTTCCCACTTCCATTGAGGAACCTCTAATAAATGTAACTTTCCTATAGGTTGCTGATGCTCGGTTTTAACCCACTGACAAACCATACACCTCGATACAAAATCTGCAATCTCTCTCTTCATACCACTCCACCAAAAGTTTTCAGGAAGATCTCTATACATCTTAGTATTACCAGGATGTACAGTAAAACCTAAACCATGAGCTACATCAATAACTTTACCATCAATTCTGAAACTTCTGGGACCATAACCTTGATCCCATCCTCAAGGTACCATCGTCCTCGAGATAAAATTCGGGTCGCTTTCCAACCTTCACATCCTCCACAATACTAACCAAGTCTGGGTTACTCATCTGAGAAGACTTGATTCTCCCAATAACAGAAGGCTCGACTTACAATTATGCCAACTATCCATCTAAACCACCAATTCGGATCTCTAAATCCAAACTCTATAAATTTGCTAACAACTATGGCTGACGAGTAATCAAAGCTGTTAAGTTACCCGAACTCTTTCTACTTAATGGGTCAACCACCATATTAGCCTTACCTGGATGATAATGGATCTTGAAATCATAATCATTCAGTAACTCGAGAAACGGCGCTCTCATATTTAGCTCTTTCTGTGTGAAAAGATATTCAAGGCTCTTGTGATCTGTATAGATCTCATACGTCTCACCATAAAGATAATACCTCCAAATCTTAAGTGCAAACACAATTGCGGCCATCTCTAAGTCATGAGTAGGATAGCTACTTTCATAATTTTTCAACTGGCGTGACGCATATGTAATAACCTTTCCATGTTACGTAAGAACACAACCTAACTCCTTAAAAAAGGCATCATATAAATAATGAAACCACCTGAACCAAAAGGTAGTGCGAGAACTGGTGCTGAAACCAACCAGTTCTTCAGCTCCTGAAAACTATTCTAGCAGGCCTCTAACCAATTAAGCTTAACTCCTTTTTGAGTCAACTAAGTCAAAGGGCTAGCAATGCTTGACAATCCCTCAACAAAACGACTGTAATACCTAGCTAGCCCCAGAAAGCTATGAACCTCCGTCACAGAAGTCGGCTTACTCCAATTCACCATTGCCTCTATTTTTTATGAACCTACAGAAATTCCATCCTTTGTCACTACGTGACCCAGAAAAAGATACTTGTTCTAGCCAAAATTTATACTTATTGAATTTTGCATAGAGCTTCTGATCTCTCAATATCTGTAAAACTTATCTCAAATGTTGCTCATGTTCTTCCTGACTCCTTGAATAGGTAAGAATATAATCAATAAAAATAATCACCACTACAAGAAAAAGGGTATTTAGCGACGGACGCAAATCCGTCACTAAAAGTCAGTTTCAGAGACGGAAGAAACAGTCAATAAAAATCCGTCGCTAAAAACTTTTATCGATGGCTTATACCGTCGATAAAAACCTTTATTGGTGAATTTCTACCGATAGGAATTTAGCGACAGATATTCCGTCACAAAAAGATTTTAAAAAAATTTCTATTTTTGGCCACTTATTTAAATTTTGTAGAAACATTTTAGCGACGGAATGTGTCCGGCACTAAAAGTCTTGACTTTAAGGAACGGACTTTTAGCGACGAGATACATCTGTCGCTAAAAGTCCTGTTATAAAAACCCATTTTCCCTTCCTTTTTCTCTCTCGTTCTCTCTCACTCACGGACAATTTCTTCCCCCGGTGACCCCCCTCCCCCACCCGGTGACCCTCCCTCCGATGGCACCTCCCCCCCCGGCGACAGCCCCCCACAAGTCGTGCCCCTCCACAACTCCTGTAGGCCTCCACAGCCGTGCCACCACCGCCGCCAACGCCTCACCACTTTTGCCGCCGGTATGTCCATTTTACCCTAATTATGGTTTAATGCATGTGTATTTGAATTCAGTATAATGTGGTTAATTTTGAGTTTGAACTTGAATTTAATGTTACCTTAACTGTGGTTAATTGAATTGATATGTTGTAATGTATAGTGTAATTTTACCCTAATTGTACATCGTTACATGTTATAACTTTAATTAACACTAATTAAACTCAAAATTAACTCTAATGGACCCTAATAAATAAAAATATACAAAAAATATATTTAGCAACGGATATTTCGTTTCCAATTTTATTATTACGTCCCTCGCTGAAAGTCAACTTTTAGGCGACAGATTTCAAAATTCCGTCGCAAAAATTTTAGCAACAGGGTTATAGGCCATAGACTTTTAGTGACAGAGTGTCCGTCGCTAAAAGTCTTTGGCGACGGATGTAGGACTTTCAGCGACGTAAATTTTTGTCGTTCAAAAATCCTTTTTCTTGTAGTGCGCGAACTAATCAAGGAATTGTTTGAACACCCAATTCATCAAATAAACACTATAGGGGCATTAGTTAAATCAAATGGCATAACAAAAAAACTCACAATGCCCATACCTCATCCTAAAAGCAGTTTTAGGAATATTCTCTTTCTTGATCTTTAACTGGTGATAAACAGATCTGAGATTAATCGTCGAAAAGAATTGGGCTCTCTGCAACTTATCAAATAAGTCATTTATCATTAGTAAATGATACTTATTCCTCACAATTATGCGATTTAATTCCCCTTAATCGATGCACATTCTCATAGACTCATCCTTCTTTTTAACAAATTACACAGGTGCACCCCAAGGAAAAACACTTGGATGAATAAAACCCATATCTAGGAAATCTTGAAGCTTAACCTTAAGCCCTTTTAGTTTCGTTGGAGCCATAAAATACGGAGCCCTAGAAATATGAGTTGCCCCTGGAATAAGAATGATAGAGAATTCTATCTCTCTATCTAAAGGAAGCCCTAGAAGGTCTTCAGGAAAAACATCTACAACTTCCTTCACAACAGGAATACTACTCAATTCCCCACTTGACGAACGTGTATTATAAACTTGGGCTAAGAACCCCATGCAACCCTTACTAAGGTGCCTTCTGGCCATTAGCGCTCAAATTGTGTAAGGAGGTGCAACAGGTCTAGAACAATGATATACAAACTCAGGTAGACTTGAAATGCAAAATATTACTTATTTTAAGTAGAAATCAACTCTGGCATAATAGGCAGGCAACTAGTCCATGCCCAAAATCACATCGAAATAATGCATCTCTAATGATATAAGGTCTACAAGTAGATCCCTACCACCAACTCGCGCCTTACAAGATCTATAAACTGAGGAGGCATCAAAAGAAACTCCGACTGGAATACTAACAGAAATCCTACTACCTAGGGATTATGACTCAGTCCCAAGCTGACGAGTAAAGATGTAGAGACATACGAAAATGTGGAACCAAGATCAATCAAACAATAGGCTCTAGATGAACATATGCATAATGTGCTTGTCACTACATTATTAGATGCAGTGGCAACTTCTCTGTCAAGGCATAAGCTCGAGCCGGAGTAGTTGTCGCCTGATTAGCTCCCGACAACCGATTCTGCTGTCCTCTACCCTGAATAAATTAGGGCTTAAGCATCTGAGGGCAATCTCTGATCCCGTGTTTCTGCTGTTGGTAGTTAAAGCATGCACCACTCTCTCAATGACAAACACCACTATGGTTCTTCCCACAAGTTTTGCAAGTTACTGTCGGCTTCTGAGTATTCTAAACAGGTACCTTGATAGCCAAGAACTATAAGATCACAACTTACTGTGTAAATGCTTCAAACAGTAATACTACTAAAACTAGACTGTTGAGAACTACATCTCAAACATCATAAAGTTCATCTCAAATCATTGAAAGTTTAAAAGTCTAAAGAGTTTACAGAATCTTAAACCTAGGCTCTAATATCAAACATGTCACGTCTCCAACCCGGAGGCGGACCTACACATACTATTTCAAAATATTCCTGATTACCAGAAATATAATACTCAAAGCATTTTACCAGAAATATAACTTCAAAAAGTAATCAGAGCTCTAAAACATATCCGAAATCAAATCAGTCATATTAACCATCAAATTCTAGTAACCGCAACGAAAATTTGATAACAAATAACTGTTACCCAACCATTTGAAGTTCTCAAAAGCCACTAAAACAAAATTTATTACAAAGTCCTTGTTTTAAAGCCACTAAGGGTTATCAATTAAAGTACACTCCAAGCTCAGGCGTAATTTTATTCACTCATCTACACTGTCTTAGCTATATTACTTGAAATGGGGAGAAGGGGGATGGGGTGAGCACAAAGCCCAGTAAAGATCACACACACCCCCACAGAATACAACACATGTGTTCAATAACATATAATTGAGTCCAAACGAAGCATATGAAAACAAAAGTGCGAAGACAATAGGTAGTCTTAATACGACAAATAATCTCACTTCGGGATATCCAACCCATCAAAGTTTAAATTCAAATGTTCTTATTCTAATAATTGAACTAAGAATCAAATATGATACAATCACGTAATACATTACTATAAAGCACGTTAACCTAAGTACGTGATGGTTCTAAGTTCAAAGTTTGCATACCAATAGCAATTATGATATCATGCCATGGTATCATGCAACCACGTGAAGATTTTAAATATTAGTTCAATTCAAAGGGTTCAAATGACGTCATCACAAAGGCATGTGAGTCACAAAAATATCAAAACATTGTATTTCAAATAGGATAGCATAACGATGTCAAAAAATACTTGATACTAGACTCGAATTAAAGAGGACGAAAATGTGAATTTGATGAAATTTAAGTTGCTTCAATCCAACTTCACATAAGCCCAAAATCATCAAAAGGAGTTACGGGCACATAAAATGAACAAGGAATCTTTAGTCTTCACATGTGTTGGCCCACCAAGGCTGCAAAGACTTTATAATGACCAAAATCAATGTGTATGCCTAGTGCGTGTAAGAGAAGGTACAGTAAGGTGCCTGGTTTGTGGAGGAGAAAGTACAACAAGATAAATTAAAGCTGCACAAGATAAATAACGCACCAAATCAATGTCAAGTAGGAACACACACAAAACACACTTATATGAACTATTGGCAATTGGAAAGTCAGTGCCAGAGGCACGTCACCATGAATCTCATTATCAGTGATACAAATTAACAGAAGGGGAAGTACGAATCGGAGAGAATTATCAAAAACGGTGAGCACATGATCCATAATTTGGCCAAAAATTGATACTTTCAACAGTAACGTTAATGTGCTATTGATTTGTCGATAATCTTAATAGCGAATCAAATTTTACACAAAATAAGAGGTAGATCTAGTAAGTGAAATCCTTACCACAAATCTACGTAATAATCTTTACCAAATTGAGTAAGTTTTCGAAAATCTCAAAATCTAAATATTTTAATTCGCCCGCTCACATTAAAATTTTTACTAACACAATCCTAATGTGATATATTTAATCTTTATAATCAAAAGTGGGTTCAAAATCACGTTCCAATTGTGCGTACGTAGAAAACCAGAATCTTCCAAAACCCTAGTATTCTCCTTCTTCTATTTCTATGTAAACCAAAAGTAGATATGTCGATAAACAGACTTGGCTAGCGCTTAAAAATCTCTGAGTTGGGTAGTTAAAAAAAGACACTTAAAGATATGTTACTAATTCAGAAGTAGCCCAAAAAATGACTCAATTACGAAGGTAACCTAAAACATAACAACAGTTTGATTACATATTATTTAGGGTCTTAAAGCGCTTTATGTTGCTTAATGACATATCTATCCTAATATTTATAAATAGTGGAATTGAGAAATCATTTTTCTAAGAGAACATAATTCATTTGCACATTTCATGGAGCTTTAGAGCTTAAGGATTCTAGAGAGAGAAAACATCCTAGACTTTGGACCCTGACTCTGGACCTACGTATTGGACTTGTGACTATCGCCATGTATTCACTCTGCCCTCGTCCTTGAATCACTGCCACTTTTCGGACTCTGTTTGGGAAGCCTCGGTCACTACCCTTGATCAATCCAACATGATTATACTTGGCTTCTGACGAACTGCATTCTTTGTGTACTTCCACGTGTATTGAGAACCCACTGCCTTAAAATCAGATAATATGAAACCTCGACTTGCACTTTATTAGATGATTCCCTATCCTTTAGATGCTCATCTTCTACCAGTAATAAAAGTTACCAATGCCTCAAATGTAAAGGTGCATGCATTAGCAGCTCCAGTTGTGACCAAACGGAACATATATCATATGATATACATAATTATTAGATTTTGGCCACATAACACAACTTTTTGAAGAGGGGCCAAGCTACTCATGGTCTAAAAGCTTTAAAATCTGATGGACGTAACATATTGAACAAGTGTAGGAGGAGGAGAAGTTCACCGAGCATAAAAATCAAATTCAATCCCAATGTATAGTCATTAAAGGACTTTAACAACCGCCCTCACATATAGCGTCAGATAGAAGGGAGGAGAAAGCAACCTGAAACTACATGGTACAGGTTTGGCCTAACTCTAATACTATATTACAGGCCGGTGTCCAACTCAAAAATATGCTTAGATTGAGGTATAAGAACTGAAGCCAACTTTCGTATATAGTCAATGTGACATTTTAACATGGACATAACATTTTATGATGATAATTTTAAAAGACATATATATTAGAAAACGAGTAGCACAGCGCTGCCTCAAATTGCAACTTAGATGTCAAGTTTACATGTTTGATGATTCCAAATATTTCGTCATAAGCAAAAGTTTATGCATCTAAACCAACCTAATCTAAGTCAGCTGATCGCAAAACTAAGCAGAAAGTACGGCTGTAGATATATTTCTTTCGAAAAGCCTAGCAACATCTTCCTGTGGAATGCGTGCCATTTTGACTACACGTCTGGTCTTTTTCTCCCAAGATGAAACCAATTCTAACTGGGATACAAATTGTATCCCAGACTATACAACGTTTTCAAGGGGCTGTACAAATTTTGTGGGAGTTGAATTACTGAAAATCGCTGCCGCCAAAAATAACTTTTGGCGGGATTTATGTCAATTTATCCCTATTCGAAACTAACAATGTCTGGTTTTGGTCAGGATTAATAAAGAAAACCTAGGAGTAGTTAAAGAAGAAAAGACTTCTATATGAGTTATGGAACTTGCATCCAAGTACAACTTCGAGAAAGAACTAATTAAAACTATGGAAGAACTATTTCTAACCCTGGGCTTGTTACTTCTTTCTCCTGCGTGACCTTGTACTGTCTTGGGTTCTGTTATCCTAATGATGGAACCCCTCATAAACCCTAACTTACACCATGAAAGGCAGCACAAAAAGATTTAGAAGCTACCATGGAAAAACCTAGATCTCCTGTAAGAGTCGTCTTGCCTAGATTTATAGCTTGTATCCTTTGTTTTCATACAGTAATGGTTTGAGACCCTTTATTCCTCTTCAACCCCCACAAAGGGAAATAGGCCACACACAACGCATTCAAAACCCTAAACCCCAAGCCTCGGATGAAACTCAGCTCCACCACGTTGTTTTTGGGGTCGTGGCCTCCGCAAAGCTGTGGGAGCACAGGAAAGACTACATCAAAACATGGTGGAGGGGAAACCAAACCCGAGGTTTTGTATGGTTAGATAAACCCGTGAAGCGCGATGCCGAGGACGAAAATTCTCTTCCTCCGGTCAAGATATCGAGTGACACTTTAAATTTCAAGTACACCTACAAAAAGGGCGATAGGTCTACAATACGTATATCGAGGATAGTTTCGAAAACCGTGAAGCTAGGGATTGAGGATGTGAGGTCGATCATGTTGGGGGACGATGACACCGTGTTTATTTTGGATAATGTGGTTAGGGTTTTAAGAAAATACGACCATAAGCAATTTTGTTATATTGGTAGTTCATCGGAGAGTCATATACAGAATATAGAGTTCTCGATGAATATGGCTTATGGTGGTGGTTTTGCCATTAGTTACCCACTGGCTAAAGCCCTTGCGAAGATTCAAGACCAGTGTATACAGCGATACCCGGAATTGTACGGGTTGGACGATCGGATTCAGGCTTGCATGGCCGAGTTAGGAGTTCCTCTCACGAAGGAGATTGGGTTTCACCAGGTTCATATATCCTATTGTACTTTATCTACTCATTTATCCCTCTGTGTTCTGTTTGGATTGGTTTTCATCAAAAAGCAGTTCCAGTTTATCTCTCTTGTTGCTACGGCGTAGTCGAAGCCTTATCTTCATTGTACTTATGTGAATGATTCCGGTAGTGGGTGGGTTTGCATCTTAACCTGGAGGGCTTATCAGGGTCTTTGCTTTGGAATTTGTAGGATTCACTGTCTGTCCAGCTATAGTTTAGCTTCGTATTTGCTACAAAATGCGTTTATTTGAAGTGTTACTGAGATAAATGCTTCCATGTTACTTAAGGCCTTCGCTCAGTGCTTAGTCAGATTGATGCAACTTCAACCCAAAAAGTCTCAGAATAACAGAGAATTCGTTGTTTCAAGGTAGGATGAGGACTTCTGTGGCAGAAATATCTACTCCACATCCTCAAAGACCAGTACTACTTGGGATGACATTTCATGAGTTCATATGTGATTTGAACCATAAGCAATTCGTACCCTAGGCCAACTGTTTTATCCCGTAGAGGCCAGCAGCCACACCCTGGAAAAAGATGAGAAAGCACTAACCGAATAAGAATGCAACGATGCTTTGTTGCATCCGCTAGTAAGAGCTAGGAATGCTATAGTTGCGAGGAAAATCTGCAGACGTGCTGTCATTATCGTTGTTGTAGCAAGAAGCCTCACGAATTTTGGCTACTGTAGCTACTAAAACTTTTCCAGAATATTGCTTTTGCCATTATCGAATTGTATGCTTTATAGTCTTTGAAAATCAACCAGGTGCTTGTTTGGTATAATCATTTGCATTTTCATGGAAACTTTGGGTACGCGTGAACAGGCTTTGCTTTGTTTTTGTGTTCATGCTTTCAAAAAGATGTTAAATAAAGGCCTTCTCGAAAAACATGAAAGCAAGTCGAACATTATTAGGATACCACTTTTTGAAATCTAGAAAAAGTGTGATAAGCCTACAAATACAATAGAAACCAACATGGCCAATATGTTCAATATTGGAAAAGCACTGAAACTTTAACGATGAACTGCTGCAGAACAACAAAACAAGTCTATAAGAGGTACGAACTTAACCAAATACTCACGGGATCCATTCATATAGTAAAATCATGTTTATCTCATGCGCTGTGTCTTTCTTATAACAGTTGAAACGGGGATTTGTGTTAAAAAATAAACTTGATTTAGTATTTAGAGTGCTGCAGAACAACAAAACAAGTCTATAAGAGGTACGAGCTTAACCAAATACCCACGAGATCCGTTCATATAGTAAAATCATGTTTATCTCATGCAATGCATCATTCTTATAACAGTTGAAACGGGGATTTGTGTTGGAAATAAACTTGATTTAGTATTTAGAGTGGTGATTAGTGCGACATATTAATGACATGTTAATGGTCATTAGTCATGTGTTGGTGGGTATTACTAATATGTTAGTGGAGTGTTAATAATATGTTAGTGGTGCATATGTTACAAATGCATTATTAGCATGGTTATGAAGATGAGTAGTGATATAGTAATTATGTAGATAGTGGGGTGAGTGGTATGATTATTTTAAGTTTGAGAGTTACTTTTAGGCATTATATAAACTCATGTACAGTTGATTATGTAGAACGAAAGTGTTCTCTTAAAGTCTCTCCATCATATAAGTGAGTTTATGAGTTAGAGTGATCCTTTGTCTCCAATAAAGTGGTATCATAGCCACAACAATCCTAGTGGACATTGCGGCGTTAAATTTTAGTCATTACAGTTGTAGGAAAAAAGTATCCAAAAGAGATATTTGGTGTGAGTAATTGATGTTCTCAAATTATGTGAGAATGAAGAGTGTCATTTCATTGTATCTCAAATCATGCGATGTGGGATGTGGTCGATAAAGAACCACATGATAGCTTGTCAAAAGGAGTTCAACAAAAGAAGGAAGAGAAGGCACTCCGAGTGTTGCAGAAGGCCATCCATACAGAGATATGGATGCGCATTAGAGATGTAAGATCTCCAAGTGATATTTGGCGAATGATCGAGGTCATTACTTCCAACCGTAGACGTAACTTCTTACCGAAGGAGTATTGGGTACAAACTTGGGAAGAAGATGAGTTCACAAACGAAGATGGTGAACATCTCAATAAAGAAACTCTAATGCGCGATGAAAATGAGTTTCATGCTTCCAAAGCTAATGAAACAAATGAGACAAGTGATGAACAAGAGTTCAAGGCTTTTGAAGCCAACGCGAACGACGAGTTGACAAATGGAAAAGAGCCATTTGAGTGATCATTTGTCTCCAACAATTTGCTCCTAATGATGATCTTACATTTTTTACCAGTTAGATAGATGTGTACGGCAACGTCTTTGGACTTCTTGCAGCACACCCCATTGCACCTCTAGTATCGCTACACCACCTCGACGTGATCGACCCTATATTCCCAAACGTGAACCAGGTCGAAGCCCTACAGCGACTCAAGGTACACAAAGCTCGATTCAGCTGGACCATATCAGTCTCACGGGGCTATGCGGTCCGGTTATTTAGGGGCCTAATCTCTGCCCGTTTGATCGAAAGTCCTGCAAGAACTTTTCTCAATTGGTACCCTGATGCCGATCAAGTTGGATTCGAGATCAACTCACGCCCCGTTAGCGATAGTATCTGCGAAAGGCCCGGCCGTGTTGTACTTACTGTCTAATGCCTTGTACAATCCTTCAACTAACCAGACGGCTTGTGAGTACGTTCGTTTTGAGAAGGCCGAGTATTCAGAATGCAAGGGCGGGGAAGCTGATCCATCTCAGATTCACAGAGTGGAGGTTCGCAAGAAGCCCAACCCAAATATGTGGGACAAGGTATATAAAATCCTCTTCTCCTTCATTAAGGATTTTTACTTCTGTCGCCGAGACGCACTCCAAAGAACAACCAAGATGCTTTAGATGCCGCTACTTATGTAGAGTATTTGGAAGATCGTGGTTGGCTTTTCTGGAGTGCAAGTACCAGTTTTTCTTTTCTTTTTTTTTTGTTGCTTGATCTGTACAAAAGTCTAGTCTGTATGAGTATTACTGTGTTCTTAACTTTGTATACTGTGTTGAACTGTAAATGGACGAGCTTTACGACTGGTGCAACTCGCTCGTCTTTCTCATGAAGTCAATCTGCAGGATACGTGCCAAGCTCAAGTATCATAGCAATTTTTTTGTTACAACGTACTTAACATGTTTTGGCTTCACAAGTTTTTGGCATCATATATAGTTGTGCTGAGATATAATGACAAGCATAGGTTAGCTCTGTCTATCTCATTGAATCTCTTGGAGTCTGTGTTTTGTGTAAGATCTATATCATAGCGTTGCTAACAATAGGCTGAGCGAGTTTTCGATTGCTGTTTTGAACAGCCTCCTAGAAGAAACTGTTGCAGAATCTTACCATCGGGGAAGGAAGGCACCCAGGTAATCAACGTGGATGATTGCAGCGAGGGTGAAATAGTTTATTTGACGTGACCATAGTTGAGAAAGGAGTTATCGTCTTGTGTTACTGTACACACAAATTTCGTGTCTAAACTGCAAGATAAGAAATAATTACACAAAATTTAATTTATCAAATTTAAGTTATAAGTTACACCACTCTGTGATTTTTACACAATAAAATGTAAATCCTCTGATTCGATCTCCGGTTTGGTCACGATCCAAGGGCTGAAATAGCTTGATCTTGAAATGTGGATTTTGGCTTCTTCAATCTTCACGGTTGGAAGATCGTCTAAACAACGCTTGCTTGAGGGCTTCGAAACTTTATTCCGAACGAGTATGGCGATCCTTGACTTGTAGAATCACTGATGTTGAAAGAGAATTCTTCTTCGATTTGGGGCGAAAGAGAAACCGTTCTTCGTGACTTGGAAGTGCTCGATTGAAAAAACGGCACTGCGTTAGTGCTTATTGTTCTTCAAATGAAGCACAACATGGGAAACAACAGCGTTTCGGCGAAGCTTAATCTTTAATCGCGGAGACCCTGTGTGTCCTTCTTCTTTACCTCAACCCTCTATTTATAGGCAAGGTGGTAGGCTTATTTTTGGAAATCCCATAATTTGAGCTTTGATTTTGTAATTAATGAGATTTTTGTCCCCTTAATTATTTGATCTCCTCAATTGAATGGATATTTGTCTCCATTTAATTTTGGGAATGATTTTAGTCAAATTTGACTTTTCTGGTAGCAAGACCATGGGCTGGACCATGTATTGCTATTGGACTAGTCTTTTCAATTTGTCTATGACTTCGAGCCCGTTGTCTTATTTGACTCCATGTCGGCATCCGATCCATGCTTTTCGGCGACGTTGAATATTTGACCAGTCAACAAAAATATTGCATTATTGATTGGTACAAATTTTTGGTGTCTACAAATTGCCCCCACTTCAAGACTTGTGCGGTGCTACTTTTTGTTGGTTACCGTGCAAGGCTTGAAGTATCTCTTTTTTTTTTCTTTTTTTGGAAAATAATTCATTGCGCTCCACCAATGAAATTGGCATCGAGTCACTTGCTCAGTGCTTGTCGCCAATTGATCTTTAGGGTTTTATGCCTTTATGAAGTAATTTCAACTCACCAACTACATGGTTTCGACGGCCAGATTAACAAGCTCATTGATCATGTGAGCTACTCGATCACATGTCATTGTGTGAGCACATAATTTCGTCTTGCCCGAATATGACTTCTTTTTTTTTTTTAAGTTCTGTTGCATGGGCTTTATCCATGAAGTTGGCACCGACCCAAGGCTCCTTGCCCTGTCTGCTAGGGTTTCATGCCTTTATATAATGAGCCCCGAACCCCAAAGTACCATGTGTGGGCAGCCGTGATTTAATCGTGAAGACCTTGGTGATCAACAGGTGCATGAATTTCATGTACCAAACAGCTTTGGTGTCGGCGCATGTTCATGTCTCCGCAGTCCCCCACACGTTTGAACAGATCGAGAAATCAGCCACGCTCGAACCCAGACCAACATCCTCGCAACAGCGTCACGGGCATCCATTGATGCCACCGTCCGAACCAGTTTTCCGTTGCCTCCGCCAGCTTTGTTGACGTCAACGCTGTTTAGTCGGCGGGATCTGGTCATTCCTCACGCCGCCGGATTCATCGAGGCGACCGCTGGCACGGTGTTGGCTCTTGTTGCTGATGGGAATGCCGTCGGGTCTTTGATGGAGCGAAAGACCGGAGCGGCTACAGCACAGGGAGACGAGCCACATTTTTTTCAACATCGGCAGCGTTCTGGCCTAGATTTTCGCCGCCAAGGCCTGATAGTTCTGACTGCCGCCGGTATTTTCTGCGATCGCTTCTGGGTCATCCGTTTCCATCCTGCTGCCACCGATGTTCGCCGGGATCGCCCAGCTTTGTTTCCATGTCGCCGGTTGTTTCAAGATGTCCCCGTCGGTTTATGCTGTGGCTGCCGACGTGGCATGGCCGCTGCTGGTACTACGCTAGCCGTTGGACTGCATAATCGGGTCAGCCATGCGGCTGCCCTCCTTCATCGCCGAGGCTGCCGCCCGCGCCTCTTCTCGCGCGAACTTGCGCCGCGAATCTTGTCTGATGCCGCCACTTCTGCTTTTGTTTCTTCTTCTGATTCTCTTCAAACTCTCTTTTTTCTTCTTTCTCTGGGCTGAAGGCCCACTTCTCTTTCTACTTCACTTTTGTCTCTTCCTCCTTTTGTTTCTTTTCGGCCCCCACTTTCTCTTTCTTTCTTTTTTTTTTTTACCTCACTCCCCCTTACTTTTCTTCTCCATTTGCTTTCCCACTTTTTGTTTTCTTTTCCATTGGGCTTTACGCCCACTTCTTCTCTTTCTAATCATCTTGTCCTTTTCTCCTTTGGTTTAATTTCTTTTTCTTTCTGTTTTCTCTCTTTTTTTTCTTTTCTTGAACATTATGAACCTCCACCACTCTTCTTTTTTTTTTTTTTATGTCGAAACAAATTTCTTCTTTTCCCTCTCTTGCATGTCCGTATTTAATAAACTAATTTTTTTTTCTTTATTTTTTGAGCAGGTAATTTGTCGAAACGGATATACAACGCTGCTGAAACAAATATACAAAACTAGTTGCTTATCGAACTGTTTGGAAGATCCGTTTGACATAACTTGCATTTTGACTTTTCATGTGTGTAGGTCATTTGTAGACCTAATGGATGTGACCGCAGCGAGGCTCCTCTGACTGGCCATAGAAATGCGCTCGAGATGTCCCGCACGTGGACTTTCCCTCCTGTGCGAGTCCTCTGTCGACCAGCATTATGATCGTGACTATAGCATCACTTCATCAGCTAGTTCTAGAAATACGTTCGACACGTCTCGCACGTTGACTTTTCCTCATGTGCGAGTCCTCTGTCGACTAGCATTATGACCTCCCCTGCCTTGTGACTCTACCAGCTTGATTCAGGAATGCGCTCGACATGTTTCGCACGTTGACTTTTCCTCATGTGCGAGTCCTCTGTTGACCAGCATTATGACCGCGACTGTAGCATCACTCCATCAGCTAGTTCCAGAAATGCGCTCGACACGTCTCGCACGTTGACTTTTCCTCATGTGCGAGTCCTCTGTCGACTAGCATTATGACCGCGACAGCAGCATCACTCCATCAGCTAGTTCCAGAAATGCGCTCGACACGTCTCGCACGTTGACTTTCCCTCATGTGCGAGTCCTCTGTCGACCAGCATTATGATCGTGATTGCAACATGACTCATTTTGTAGGAAAGTGTGCTTGACAAGACATGTAGTCAGGCTTCCTTCTTTTGCATGCTTCCGATTGACATGTACTTCCGCAAGATGAAGACTACTTTTGATTCTTATTGCATTGGAAGTGTGCTCGACAAGACATGCGATTAGACTTGTCCTCGTTTGCATAGTTTCTCGTTGACCTGCACTTCCACAAGTCTGAGCTCGGCAGGACTTGCTGTTGGACCTGCCCCCTTCCTTGGCAGTTGAACTTGACAGGACTTGCGCATTCCTTATGCTGGCACGAAAAAAAAATTAGCCTCAAGACTTTATCATAGACCACCATTTTTTATTTTTTATTTTTTTCAAGGTTGGGCTGTTCGCAGTTTTAGCTAGTGCGGGCCAGGAGCATTGATATTGTAGTTTAAGCTCGTGCTCAGGAGCGTTGTTCGTGCAGTTTGAGCTCATGCTGAGGAGCGTTAATCGTGCAGTTTAAGCTCGTGCTGAGGAGCGTTGCTCGTGCAGTTTAGGCTCGTGCTGAGGAGCTTTGAGTGTACAGCTTTGATCTTCAATTTTGATCTTCACTTTGGCATAGAGCTTGATCAAATGAAGATGACTTGCAGTTAGTTGAAGGGCTTTAGAGCTTAATCTCCAACTAAATGATACAATTTTGACCTTCGTATCCAAGATTAAAACTTGATCGGATGAAGAAGACTTGCAACTAGTTGAAGGGCTTCAAAGCTTGGTCTACAACAAGATGATACAACTTTAACCTTCGAATCCGGGCTTGAAGCTTGATTGGATGAAGAAGACTTGCAATTAGTTGAAGGGCTTCAAAGCTTGATCTTCAACAAGATGATACGACCTTGACCTTCGAATCCAGGCTTGAAGCTTGATCGGATGAAGACGACTTACAGCAGTTGAAGGGCTTCAACACTTGATCTTCAACCAGATGATGCGACGTTGACCTTCGAATCCAGGCTTGAAGCTTGATCGGATGAAGACGACTTGCAGCGGTTGAAGGGCTTCAGCACTTGATCTTCAACCAGATGATGCGACGTTGACCTTCGAATCTGAGCTTGAAGCTTGATCGGATGAAGACGACTTGCAACTAGTTGAAGGGCTTCAAAGCTTGATCTCCAACAAAATGATACGATGTTAACCTTCGAATCCGGGCTTGAAGCTTGATCGGATGAAGAAAACTTGCAACTAGTTGAAGGGCTTCAAAGTTTGGTCTACAACAAGATGATACGACTTTAACCTTCGAATCTGGGCATGAAGCTCGATCAGATGAAGAAGACTTGCAACTAGTTGAAGGGCTTCAAAGCTTGGTCTTTAACAAGATGATACAACTTTGACCTTCGAATCCGGGCTTGAAGCTTGATCGGATGAAGACGACTTGCCACGGTTGAAGGGCTTCAGCACTTGATCTTCAACCAGATGATGCGACGTTGACCTTCGAATTCGGGCTTGAAGCTTGATCGGATGAAGATGACTTGCAGCGGTTGAAGGGCTTCAGCACTTGATCTTTAACCAAACAATGCAACCTTCACCTTCGAATCCGGGCTTGAAGCTTGATCGGATGAAGACGACTTGACTTAAAAAAAATTTTAATTTATATTTTATACCCAAGGGCTGTAGATCTTGGATATGATTTTAGTGCATCCCATGTAAATGTAAAGGGCTTGGCCTCTTTACATTTCGAGGGGCTTCAAAAGGGATGCTGAGTCTTTTGGTGATCTTTCAAGCTTTGGATGCCCCCAGCACGGAAGCCTTAGGGGGATTTTTTCTCTTGCCCCTGGCAAGAAGCTGAAGAGACTACAGCCCCAAAGATGGCCGAAGTGTTGTTTGATTCTTCAAGTTCCTCGTCATCTAGATGGATTTTTCTCTTTCTAGACAAGTCCATGATTACCTCCTTAAGTGTGAAGCACTTTTCAGTAGGATGACTGATGAGCCTGTTGTACTTGCAGTATCTTGGCTCGTTAACCTGCCCTGCCTCTTCCGTGCGTTTCATCTTAGGGAGATCAATAAGCTTATGTTCGAGTAAGAAGTCTAGTATCCCCGGGACTTCTGAGTCTGAGAAGGGATAGACTTTTTGTTCTAACTCTTTGAACTTTGGATGTTGTCTTTCTCTCCCTTGAGGATGATTTTTCTTCTTGTCTTGTTTCTCTTTTTTATGTTTATTGGAGGTCTTTAATGGAGTTGTCGTGACAACCATTGAATCTTCTGTGGTTGCTTTTGAACCCCACCACCATCTCGCTTCTCTAGTGTCTTCACGGGGGTCACCTATTGGTGGATTACTTCCACCATGACTTGCTATGGTGATCTCCATATTGTGGCCTTGTGTTGCCAGCTCCTCAAAGGTACAAGGTTTGTTACCTTGTAAAATGTATAGGAGCCCCCAGTGCATGCCTTGCATACACATTTCTACGGCAGAGGCTTAAGACAGTCTTTCTTTACTGTTCAAGCTCAAAGCTCGCCACCTGTTGATGTAATCCACTACAGGCTCCTATTTTCCTTGCTTGGTGTTTATAAGTTCCATCATGCTCACCGAACAGCGGGTGCTGTAGAAACGATTCTAGAACTCGCGCTCCATTTCTTCCACTACAAGAAAACAGGCTCTTAGCGACGGGGAAATCCGTTGCTAAAAGCCCAAAATCCGTCGCTAAAAGAATTAGCGACGGATTCACCGTCGCTAAAAATCCCTCGTATAAAAGCCCGTCACTAATAGTTTAGCGACGGAATGTTTTAAATCCGTCGCTAAATATGTCATTTTTGCCGACGGATTTATTTTTAATTAGCGTTCCGTCGCTAATGATATTTTTAAAATTTTAATTTATTTTCGTTTTTGTCAAATTAGCGACGGATAAAATATTTTAGCGACGGAATATTCCGTCGCTAAAAACTTATTTAGCGACGGAATATTCCGTCGCTAAATAACTGATTGTAGGAATACTTTTAGCGACGGAATTAATCCGTCGCCAAAAGTCAAATTTTTTTTTTTTCAATTACCCAGACCTGTAATACAATTTTCAATTCTCAACAACAACGCGCAATAATCAATACAGAAAGAAATATATATAATCAATTATAAAAAAAACTCATATGTACAAGCCGGGAACCGGATACAGCCGGTTAGGAGAGGGGAGAAGAGTACAAGCCGGGGCGGGGGGGGGGGGAAGCTAGGAACGGGCACGGGAAGGGGCTCATCAGGGGTTGCCGAGTCCCGGATCTGGATCCTGCTGATCCGGGGCCGGCTCGGCCTGTCCAGCAGTGCCCTGCTCCCTGATCATCCTCACCACCACTGTAGCAATGCGCTGGATCTCCTCGTCGTCCAACTGAGGCCGAGGAGCCGGTGTCTGTGGAGGGGCAGCAGGGGGTGAGGACGCTCCTATCACGGCACGAGCAGTCGTGCTAGGCAGGCCGCGTATGCGGCCTTTCGGCCGATTCACGACCTCCGGCGTATCCAGCCATCGCTTCAACCCCCCAGTACTCGCAGCCGTACTAGTGGACGCTGATGGCTGTCCGGACTGCTGCTCGGACCCCCTTAGCTGTTCATACGAGGCCTGCAAAAATAGTGGTTTAACGATATGTTAGGGCATTAATTAACGAAACAGACATTGAGGATAGAAAGAAAAAACATTAACAACTTAAATAAATTGACTCACATCGATCCGCCGGGCAATATCTGAAATATAGTCGCCCGCCCGGTGCGTCTCGTCCTTGTCCTTCTTCCGCACGTGCGTCTGATTATAGGTCAGAGCTACGACCTCATCCTCCTCCAGATCCGGGTGCTCGACCGCGTTCTTGTGTCGGACGATGTCGTGTGGCACCGACCCCCCCGTGTGCGTCGGATCTCTGTTCTGTCTGTTCTCAGCCCCGCTCTTACTCTTGGCGTCCCAACCTGGATCCGCAGCCCACCGATCTATCATCTCCCCCCATACACGGTGAGATATCCAATGTGGGGGATATCTCATCATGTCCGTCATCGGGGCACCCGCGGGCAGCGCCTTCTTCGCCCGGTCCCGTGCATCGTGGAGCCATCGGCGGTAATTCTTGCCGATGTAGGCAAAGAAAGCCTGCTGCCCCAGTACCTGCTGCTGAGGCGTGTCAAACGTGAACCCCTCCTGTAAGGCATTCAATAACACAAATTAACAACATAAAACAAACTGTAATTAAACATTTACTAACGCTGAAAAAAATACTTCACCGTACCAGCCACTCCTCCCATAGGGCCTCCCTCGCAGCGGCATCCCAGTCCTTCCAGTACAGGCGTGGCTCGAAGAATCGGCCCTTCACAAGAACGCCGATCTTCGTCCTCGCCTGATTCTCCAGGATCCTGCCAAAGAAGTAAATAAATTAATTAATACAGTTCAAATATAAATTAACACCCCAAAATTTTAAATATAAGGCATGAGGTGATATTTTTAGTACTTACAGGCCCTCCTGCGTGAGCGTAACTCTCTGTTTACGCTGGGGGTCGATGCGTACCCCGCGTGTCGGACCACGGCCTCGTCGAGATCCTACAAAACACAGACATTAATACAGTTCAAATATAAGGCTAGCGAAAATGTACGAAACACCGTTATCAACTATACCTGAGGTAGAACCCACGGAAGATGGAGAATGCACGCGCGTGTGGGATGAATCTGCGTCGGGCTGGGGCGACGGCTCGAGCTGGGG
>JAVXUP010003242.1:0-15000 GCA_033070095.1 Escallonia herrerae | reverse complement strand
CTCCCACCGACACGCACCTCCAAACACATTGGCCCCCGTTAATTTATTTTTTAAATGTCGGACACCGTCGATCAGACGTGGTATCCGTGTCTGCACTAACTAACAGGTATCTCAATCCAATTGGGTCCCATCCTCCGTCAACAATCTCAATTCTCAATTCTCAATTCTCAATTCTCAAATGCTCAATGCAATAAAAATTAACAAAAATCACACATTCAATCCAATTGGGTCCCATCCTCCGTCAACAATCTCAATTCTCAAATGCTCAATGCAATAAAAATTAACAAAAATCACACATTCAATCCAATTGGGTCCCATCCTCCTTCAATAATCTCAATATCTCAAATGCTCAATACACAATTAACAATCTAAAATTATCACAATTAACAATCTAAAATCATCAATTAATAATCGCAATTATTTCAAATGCATAGCTAATAACCTAAAATCATCAATTAACAACATAAAATCACAGACCAATAATCACAATTCTCAAATGCACAATTAACAACCTAAAATTATCAATGTTCAAATGGAAAAAAATTATTCAAAATGCACATATCCGATGCGCTTGAATTATTTCAATTTTGGGTTCGATTGTATTAGATGAGATTCAATTTAGGGTTCCATTACAGAAATTTAGGGTTCAATTAGGGGGTTCTATTGATTCAATTAGGGGTTCGGTTGATTTGGGGCATTCAATTTATGGTTCAATTAGGGGGTTCAATTATTTTAATTTAGGGTTCGGTTGGATCAGGGCATTCAATTAGTTTAATGTAGGGTTCAATTCGATTAGGGCATTCAATTTAGGATTTAATTATGGTTCAATTACTTCAATTTAGGGTTCAATTAAGAGGTTCTATTAGTTCAATTTAGGGTTCGGTTGGATTATGGCATTCAATTTAGGGTTCAATTAGTTTAATTTAGGGTTCAATTCGATTAGGGCATTCAATTTAGGGTTTAATTAGTGTTCAATTATATCAATTTAGGGTTCAATTAGGGGGTTCTATTGATTCAATTTAGGGTTCGGTTGATTTGGGGCATTCAATTAGAGGGTTCAATTATTTCAATTTAGGGTTCGGTTGGATTAGGGCATTCAATTAGGGGTTTAATTAGTTCAATTTAGGGTTCAATTAGGAGGTTCTATTAGTTCAATTTAGGGTTTGGTTGATTTAGGACATTCAATTTAGGGTGCCTGTTACAGCCTCTCTCCCTCCACCCCATGTATCCTCACAGCCTGCCCACTCCTTTTACCCACTGCACACACTCAGCACTTTACACTGCACCACCTACATATATAAGTACACAACACACTATACGCACACACTGCACTTAGAAAATGCACTTGCAGTCACGGCTGCCATCACTGCGATTCCATAACCACCTCCTCACGCCCAGCCCAAAACACACCAACCTGCAGACCCCTCTCTCTCGGCAGGGCAGTATCAAATCAACACCTCAATTATTTTAATTTTTTTTAATATTCAACCATAGTTTTCGAGATAACCAGTCAAAACACCACATAATTAAACAAAGTAGCATGATCTAATCCCAAAAATTACAATAGTGGGTGCTAAATATGGACATATGTACCATGCCAAACCAAAGAAAATCGATAGTGGGTGACTTACCTTCTAAGTGCGGCTGACGAGTAGTGGTTGTCGGCAGCAGTGGACGGTGGTTGTGTTGGTGGCGAGGCGGCAGTGGAGGGCGGCGTTGGCACGGCATCAATGGAGGTATATATCGGTCTACCAGCGTCGAGGGGAGGATGTCGTGTAGCCGGAGGTGGCGCACTGTGGAGGTGAGAACGGCGGTGAACCGTGGAGGTGAAAGTTGCCGGAGGTGGGGCACCGTGGAGGTGAGAACGGCGGTGAACCGTGGAGGTGAAAGTCGCCGGCGGAAAGGGGGTGAAGCTGATTTTCGAATAGAGAAACGGGGAGAGAGAAGAAACAAATCTGGGTAATTTTAGGGATAGCTTTTAGCGACGGAATTACCCCGTCGCTAAAAGTCCGTCGGTGACATCCGACTTTACCGACAGAATTATTAGCGACGGGGACATTCTGTCGCTTAAAAGTTTTTATTAAACCCTCCAAAAATTTAAAAAAAAAACTTAAAAATATTTTAGCGACGGAACTTCCGTCGCTAAAATACCGCCGGCAAAAGGCCGTTACAAAAAACCTTTTTCGACGGATTATTCTGTCGTTAATAATATTTAACGACGGAATTTTTCCGACGGATAATTCCGTCGGTAAATTACAATTTACCGATGGAATCCAGTCCATTGGCAATATTCCGTCGCAAAATGCAGGTTTTCTTGTAGTGTTCCCAACAGTCTATCGACTCGGGCTCCAAGTCAGTATACCAATCAAAGGATTTCCCTTTGAGAGATCAGACAAACTACTTCACGACGAGATCCCCTTCCGTTCCAGCATCGTTGCAAGTCTCAATGAAATGGGCGACGTGCTGCCTTGGATTGCCCTTCCCATCAAACTGTTGGAATTTAGGCGGTTGATACCCTACTGGCATCCTCATGTTGTCGATCCTCTTTGTATAAGGCTTCGAGTACATGAGAGTGTCGCGAGAAGGTCTTCTATATTGGGCCCTGATTGTGCTTGCTATCATGTCTTGCAGCTGCTGGACAGATAGAGAAGCCGCAGAGATGGACTTACTCTCTTTGTTTCTATATCCACCGGAGGTGGATGTATCTGGATGCTCGTTGGTATCAGCTTGCTTGAGAGCCTCGTCCGCGTCATCCATATCACCTGACTTTGATTCTTCACTTTTCTTCGATTCCAACTTGTTCATCAAGTTTGTAATCTGAAGATCTTTTTCCTCTACCGTCTTTGTCAGTTTTTCAATTGCACGAGACATAGCGGCCAGTTGCTCTTCAAGTGAAATGGCACTAGTCATCATAACCGGCAAATTGAAATGATGCTCGGAAGTATTTGACGCCATTCTCGTGTAGTGTAGGCTTTGCTTATCTTCTTGTAGAGAAGGAGATGAGAGGCAGAGTGGTCCCACTGGGTGTGCCAAATTTGTACACACAAATTTCGTGTCTAAACTGCAAGATAAGAAATAATTGCACAAAATTCAATTTATCAAATTTAAGTTATAGGTTACACCACTCTGTGATTTTTACACAATAAAATGTAAATCCTCTGATTCGATCTCCGGTTTGGTCACGATCCAAGGGCTGAAATAGCTTGATCTTGAAACGTGGATTTTGGCTTCTTCAATCTTCACGGTTGGAAGATCGTCGAAACAACGCTTGCTCGAGGGCTTCGAAGCTTTATCCCGAACGAGTATGGCGATCCTTGACTTGTAGAATCACTGATGTTGAAGGCGAATTCTTCTTCGATTTGGGGCGAAAGAGAAACCGTTCTTCGTGACTTGGAAGTGCTCGATTGAAGAACGGCACTGCGTTAGTGCGTATTGTTCTTCAAATGAAGCACAACATGGGAGACAACAGCGTTTCGGCGGAGCTTAAGCTTTAATCGCGAAGACCCTGTGTGTCTTTCTTCTCTACCTCAAGCCCTCTATGTATAGGCAAGGTGGTAGGCTTATTTTTGAAAATCCCATAATTTGAGCTTTGATTTTGTAATTAAGGAGATTTTTGTCCCCTTAATTATCTGATCTCCTCAATTGAATGGATATTTGTCTCCATTTAATTTTGAAAATGATTTTAGTCAAATTTGACTTTTTTGGTAGCAAGACCATGGGCTAGACCATGTATTGCTATTGGACTAGTCTTTCCAATTTGTCTTTAACTTCGACCCGTTGTCTTGTTTGACTCCATGTCGGCATCCGATCCATGCTTTTCGGCGACGTTGAATATTTGACCAGTCAACAAAAATATTGCATTATTGATTGGTACAAATTTTTGGTGTCTACATTTACATGCACCATTTCACTAGTCAATTCTTGTCATGTTCATACAAGCTCACATCTCATACGCATAGCAGTTTAGTAAGTTGGAGAACCTCCAATAGATATATGGAAACAACTTGTTGTGTATTACTTCCTTTTAAGTAAAGAAAACTTGTTGAATTGTCTGCATTTTCTTGGATAACTTGAACTTTCATTGCTGCGCTTTACAATTCCTTGCGGTGTTTTCGTTTTTCCGTCTCAATGTTGTGCAAGGGTACATATGTTATACAACATGGAGCTAGTCATATGTATATTGTCAGAAACTGCAGTAAGTACAGAGGTTAACTTTAACTTCGAGGTGGAGGTGGGAAGCTGAACTCTGCCAAGGGGAGCTTGTTCATAGAATTGTTTCGGCAAGAACGTGCTATTGACCTGCTCAGGAGTCTGCTAGCTGCTAACCTCATGCGTCCTCGTGAAGTAGGGCAATGCCACAGAAAAGCAGGGAATAATATGACTTGAGCACACTGATAACACTCGTTTATTTGACTCAACATGAATCTTACTGTTGTAAAATGGATCATGCATGTTACGGTAATAGCACTGCCCCATGCACCGTCCCCGCCAAATGCCCCATGCACCGTCCCCTATCTGGTCACCGCGACACACAGAAAGGCTTACAAACGAAACACATGTCAAACACCCACCCGTTCGCCACCCTCCGCCCCCTCACCCCATTGCCCATCACCCCCATCCCCCTCACAACAAGCCCATTGCCCAAGCCCCACCCACCGCGACACAAGCACGTGCACGCGTACACACGCACGTGCGTGACAAAGAGATCCGCACACACGCACGTATAGACACACATAGTCACACTTCGACCCGTTCGGCCCTTCCCCCACATTAAGCCGCATTCTACCACCCTTACACTACCGCACAATCCTCCACCCATCCACCCCCACACACACACACCCTACGCACAAGACACATAAAAGACATTCCATGTGGGAATGTTTGTGGTTTGTGTTTCTATGAGTGTGTTTTTTTTTTGCGTGCGTGTGTGTCGCGGTCACAAGAAAAAGGGGCAGTGCATGTCATACTGTTAGGTTTGGTGGAGGAGGGGTCTTCTTGCAGTGGTGGTGGGTGGGGCTTGGGTTGTGGCGGCAGGAGGTAGTTTGTTGAAGAAGAAGAAGGGGGAAAAAAAAGGAGAAAAGAAGCAAAACTGGGCTGACAATTATGCCCCTGACGGTTTTGTCTCCAAAGTTAACGATTTGGACAAAAATACTTACTAATGAAAATTAGTATATCCAGACCTTGACATGTAAATATTGAAAGTATGGGTCCTCACGTGAGATTTTTGTTTAGTTGCTAAATACGGAGGTGTATTTAACTCTGAAAATATCAAATAAACTCCCTACTAGCGGTAAAGTTTTCCACATGCAGGCTCAACCCAAGGTGGTTATACAACTTTATGCATATAATGAGTGAGATTACTTCAATACAAGAAATGGAAGAGAACGTAGGGAAGCATTAAGTGAAAAACAGCTCCATGAAATAGTGAACCCAGATAGTACACCACAAAGGACATTTAGAACATTTTCACTACTTGAACATTTGCATCACACATGTAGTTCGCTTACATAGCACAAAGCAATTAAGTTACAAAGGAACTTGCACGTTTTAAACGCGAACGCCACAAGGCGGTTCTTTCAAAAAGCGTAAACTTGGGATTTCATTGAACTCAATACGTGCAGCTTTATATGTCATTAACTTTACATGACATTAACCACCCATCAGCATGGGCGGACCTACGTGGTGACTAAGGGGGGCTCAAGGCCCCCTGAACTTTTGAAAAAAAAAAGGTCACACGGGACAATCATGAAGTAAAAGCCCAACATTCAAAGTGGCATATTGTACAACCAATTATCAAGAACTAAATATCTAGCTAGACAAACCCCTTGATTTCGATATAAAACTGTATGTTGTGTTCAATAAATCTTCAGCATAAACTCCGTTTTTCAACCTTTGATTGATATTCATCCACTTAATTAAACTTTTTTATTTATCGAACTACTAGCGTCTTCCTGCTGTCACTTGAGAGAGAGAGAGAGAGAGAGAGAAATTCTTTCGGGAATTGCACTTAGACCCCGTTCCCGAGACCGCGTTAGACCCCACAACAGTCGGCGGTCATCTCTCTCTCTCTCTCTCTCTCTCTCTCTCTCCCCATGACCGTGAGGACCGTGACCTCCAGTGAGGACTGAGCACAGGCGTGACCGTTGACGACTTGACAACGGCCACCGACTCACTGCAACGACATGTTTAGTGACAAAGACGACCTGTCGACCTCATCAAGTAGTGAGCATCGGCCACCGACTCACCACGACACCATGACGCCGACCGGATCTGGAACTCTGTAACAAGGCGACGACCGTGACTCAATCCAACGGTTGGAACTCCGACCAGATCTGGAACAGCCAAACTGATCGATGTCGACCGCGACTCACTTTGATAGGGCTCTCTCTCCTTATCGATAAGAAGACAAAGAAAGGCTCAGGCGACGAGGCTCTTCGACTTCTACTGTGACTCTGTGAGGTAATAGTTTAATTTTAGATTAATATGTAATATGTTAATTTCAGTGATTATATATGTTAAGTTTAGTTTAATTTCAATGATTATATAGAGGTTTAGAATATATGTTTGGTTAATTTAATTTCAGTGATTATATAGAGATTTAAAAAATAGTTTGATTAATTTGCTTGCCCATTCTTAAATTTTAGTTTAATTTTTACACCCCCTAAAAAAAAATTCCTCATTCCGCCCCCCTACCCATCGGCCACACACCTTTGCCTTAATTGTGATTTCATACACTCAACAGCTTCGAAATTCCAGCCACCAACACACCACATAAACCTAGATCTAGATCTTCGTGCACAGGATTACACAACCTTGAAATTTAGCAAAGTGTTGAGCACCTTTCTCCTTCTTGGGGCTGTCTTACTATCCACAGTTCGACTCGACGTGAAACTAAAAAGGCACACAGGATTAGGCGCAACATTTTTGAGGCGGTTTGAACTTTGATAAGGGTTGAACAAGGAGAGAGAGAATCTCTGGACATGGGCTGATGAGAAGTCATGATCTGCTGTATTGCTGGGAAATTTTACTATCACATTTCTAATAATGTAGCTTAGCTTGGTGCTGTGTTATTGCACAGTTGTAAGTAATTGCTCGGAGATTTTTTATCATATTCTTAGTTACTGGTATAGAGTACATGTATATGCGTTGCACGTGTCGATATAATCGAGAGTAATATTTGATGTGATATTATTATCTTTTTTTAGATCAAAATAATGTAATTCAATTCTATTCTTATTTCTTTTGCGACTTGTTTTAAAATAAGTGTATATTTGATGTTCGTAATTGTAATCAGTTCAATATTTGAAAATATTCTTTGTAAACTTTTGGATGGAAAAAATGTTTGATGGTACTGCTGAAGATAAAAGCAAATGGAGAAACTAAAAGAATGAATCTATGTCTTTGTTTTTCTTTCTCATCACACTTTTTTTTTTTTCAATGTATAGAATAGATTTATTACCCAATGTTCTTTTAATTTCATCAAAATTTAAAAGAGAGTAACAAAAGAAGGATAAGAATGTAATTGACGTAATTAACGGAGGACATAATCGTCCAAAAATAATTTTACAATATTTATATTTTATAAGTAGTATGTGTGTGCGTGTAGACACACACACATAAATATATTTTTTGCAACCACACATTTTGTTTTTCAATGTGTAAATGTAGGTGTAAATTAAATTTATGACTTAATGCTCATTAAGCACATTATAAAAATTAATTAGGGAATGATATGATTGTCATTGGAATAACTAACGGAGTGTAAAATCAAAAATGATTACAAAATTAATAATTAATAATAGCATTTATGAAAGGGAAAGATTGTTATTGAAGTGATTAATGAAGGACAAAACAGAATAATCTTCCTTCTCGCCTTCAGTAAACGAGGAGTTTACTTGTCTTCATTTCGGATATTGGATACTGTTGGTTGTTCGCTCTCCTGATAGTAGCTCTTCTCTTAGCGCCTCTCAATAGCCTTCTCTCTATGAGCACTTTTTCTTAATAGGCAATGTAAATTGAGTGAAAACATCTTATTCTTATTAACAGACTCTAAGTCTAACCCGCGATTCATCTTCGAAGTATTTTTTCTTTCCAATATAACTCATTTTAGTCAAGACAAATGGTCCCACCCCTAAAACAGGCACCATGGTTTGAAAGGTGCCTGTTTTAGCTGCGTTAAATCATAATCTAATTAATTTTATGGTACGCTCATCATTTATGATCCACGGTTCGCTAAATTAGAATGGTAGGTACAGCTAGGCCGTGAACAGCCAACCATCGCACTATAAAAATTAGATAGGTTCGATCTATGGTCATTGGGGCCTCCTAAAAAGATCTGCTAAATTCATCGAGTTGTTCCAACGCATCATTTCTGGATTCCTTAGCCTTTATCCTGCTCTCAAATAGAGAGCTAACAAAGCAACAAAATGGGCTTTCCATCTTCTCAAAGAGTTTCAAAATTGACTATTTGTCCCTCTGTTAGAGGTGTCCTTGGAAACTCTATTAAGGGAAATGCAAACGCAAATTCTGACATCACCACAGCCCACTTGGTTCTCTAATTGAAATGAAGGTTTGAAATGAAAGTTCCCCACTCTTTTCTTCTTAACTGACTGAACCATCAGGCATAGCTGAGCAAGAAACCTAAGACCATGGTAGGCAGATCGCAAATCCCAAGTTTGTCTATGAAGGAGCTGAATACCATGGTAGTGAATTGAAGGATGCATAGTCCCATTTAGCGTTATTGGTCAATCACTCAAGAGGAAGGGGGCAACTGGTAAAGCCGCTTCTTCATCTTCACCCACTTCAAATTATTGAGTCGGTCAAGATCAAATCTATTTATCAAAGTGCTTCTCCAACTGCTCAAGACATCTCTTTTCAACTGGCTCGATTTGAGGAGAATCATAAGAAGGATGGACTTTTTTCCTAAAGCCCAGCCCGTAGGAAGAAAGGAGCTTTACGCTCAGATTCGATACCCGGATTCCCCTTCTATAATTTACAAGATTCATAGTTTTATAGGTAATATAGATCATTATTGCAAATCTGGGTTGGGTTTGGACTAACAAAATTGATGGAATTTCACTTTGAATACTTTAATTTTTTGTTTCCAACCTTAAACAAACACGTTGGAATTGTACATCATGTGATTTGACTAGATTCCTTTCGTAGTATGAAAATGGTCGAAACTCATGAAATTTGAATTTACTTGAATTGACAATAAACCCACCAGCATTATCTTCATTGCCACTGCTTCAACACTACCTTTACTATCACTACCGCTACTACCACCGGCACTGCCACCATTATAATACCGTCACTACACACCACCAATGGACACCCACCACCACTAGACGGTCATACCCAGCACAACCACCAAACTATTGCCATCGTGGCACGACATGAAACAACACCACCACCACCATCACCGTTGTTGTCCTGTGTGTTACATCACCAACATGACCAACAATATCTTCAATAGATCGTCATTGTCGCTTTCACCATCGCACCACTACAACCACCACCACCGTCATCAATGTTACCACCATTGTCATTGACAATACCATTACCTCTTATGCAACTGTATCAACTCTGTCATAATCAACATGTTTGTCATCACGACCACCTCCTTCTATGTTGCCCCACCATAACTACTATCTCCTAACATACCACTAGTGATACCTATTACTACCACCACCACTACCATCGTTACAATAACTAGATCGCCTACCACCGATGCCACACCACCACCACCGATGTAACAACACCACCACCATCGTCTATGTTATCGTCGCCCTAACTTACACCAACATTACCAATAGTTACACCTGGTACCACTAGTACGCCTACTATGTTACCATCGCTAGAACACCCACCACATCCACCACCACTGATGTCATTATCGACTGCTGCCCATGCCATAGGTTAACACCACCGCTAATGCTACACCAACACCACCGCTAATGCTACACCAACACCACCATCGTCACTGATGCCACCACAATCACTAGTGTGACCATCTCTACCATTAGTTACACATCATCGCTACTATCGTTGGCATCACTTGACCACCCCACCACTTCCACCATCAATGCCTCTACCTCACCACTTACACTGTAGTTATTCACACACCACCATTACCATGTGGTGCATCAGCACATCGGAAATTGCTTACCGTAGTTTGCTTTTGATTATAAGCCAAGAATATAATTTGTCTAAAAATATATTACCCGAATAAGAGTTCTTTGGTTTGAGTTTCCTTTTGTTCCAAATAAAAAAAAAAAAGTTGAGTTGCATTCTAAATCCAACCCAATTCTCAATTTGAAATCCAAATCTTGAAAGTATTGATTTTAAACAGTATGTTAATCTTGGTCCAGAGTATCTTAGTTGCTTAATCTTTCCATAGCACCTTGTCAAGCAACTAGTTGCTTGAATAGGGTTGCTTGAATAAGTGCTATGATTATGGACCAAGATTTCTGACATGCAACTCAAAATTTGCAACTCACAGACGAAAAGGATATCTTTTTGTGTGTGACTTGCAAATTTTGAGTTGGTGTTAGGAAGATTCTCTGGATCTACACCGAAGTTAGGATATGCTATTGAAAGTGAGGAACTTGTGAATTTATAGCATCGACGACTTCAGGTACTTGGAAGAAACGTTGTAAGCGAAAATAGTAACCAATCATACAATATTCATCGTCACATCTCAATCAGAACCTAACCAGAGCAACCCAACACGTTATTGCCAACGTGCCTCTCTCTTTTCATGAGCCACGAAAGAGAGGTTTTGAAGGGAACCCGATTTATACCTTGCTGCATAATGAAGGATATAATTGTGTGCATTGCTGGTTTAAAAAAAAATAAATGCGTTGTGTAAGCAAGGTGGAGTTTGGTTTGAATCCGGCAAGGATGAAAACCAGATCAAACAATGGAGAGCGTGGAACAACGGGGCAAATGGGAAGGGTTAGTCGCAATTTTCCTGAATTAATGGAAAAGGGTTCAGAAATAGCCGCACTCTTTTTTATGGCTTTATATTTATACTATCCAGAAAGAAGCATGTAATAAGAGGCTACTGTGACCCCCTAACAGACCCAAAAGCCACCGAAGCAAAAAGTCCAAGTTGACTAATGACACCAATTCATATGTGCGAGGAATTTATAGAGTTGACTTACCTGCTGTAGTTCCGAGTCTTTCTTTGCAAATAGCATGCCAACTTCCTCTATCCTTGTTTATAGCTTGCACACACAACACAACCACAGCGCCACCACAAATCCCGTCCCCCTCTGCCATGCCATCAATGGACATCAGCGGCGTAATGAACAGCCCAGTATCTTTTCCACCTTTCATCTCCAAAGCACACAGCTTCCTCCTTTCTTCAGTCAAATTCTGGTTTCTAACCTCCATTACCTCCTCTGTCTCAGGACTCACGTTTCTTTCAAAAACTAATTTCTACAACACCCATTTCGGGTCATTTGGAACTTTATTTCTATTCCTCCTGTACTTGATACACGTTGTGCCTCACTGTGTCCTTTTCCTACATCACAAGCGCTTGCAAGATATGAGAATAATACAGGGATTCTTTTGCAAATTCATCGCTACCATGGCCGCATGTCTGGTCACCGGTTTTCTTCGCTTTGTGCCGGAACAATCGCTTGCTGGTCTTCTGTTTGTGATGTGCTGTTGGGTTCATGTTCTTGCCGTCATTCAGATCCTCAAGCCTTCGACAGACTTGTGGCTGACCAACTTGTTCGTGACCGTGGCAATCATACCTCGAACACTAGATCTGTAAGAGTATACAGGCCCTTCATGGTTGGTCATGGCCTTTTGTTTTATAGTTTTGATTGTGTAGTCTCGATTGTCGCCGAACTTGTAGCTACAACAGAGATGAGGGTGAATACCAAGGAAGATGTAATAGATGTTACCAACACTGAGTCAAAGTAAACATTCTCTTTGTTCAGCGGCTCAGTCAATTTTATATATGCATGTAACCAGCCTAATCCTGTACTCAGCAACATGCAGAGAACTGCAAATTTTGATTTAGCATCTTCATGTTTGTTATACTAAACTCGAAGGAACCCAACGTTGCCCTATGCATTGAGCTTCATGCATCTTACAATTATGCTAAGCGGAGTTCTCTTCTTATTACGCCCACAATAATACCGGGTAATAAGCTGCCAGTTTAGTTTTGTGCTGCAGTCAAGAGGACTAAGATAAAACACCTAATATACCAGGTGACTGACAATTTCATGAGCAGATCAAATAAAGTAGGTTCCGAGCATGATTCTAAAACTGTACACTATTTAGCCACAATAAGCATGCACACCATGGCATACATGCCATGAACGAAAAAGTTCATGAGTGCCAACCATGCAAGTTCATGAGTACATAGACATTGTGTACGCATCATAAACTGAAACAAATGCAAAACACTACATCGAACAAAGCACATTAACTTACACACAAACAACATGACACTGCTTCCTATACTTCCGCATGTAACAAAGAACACAGAAACGATTACACAGCTGCCTTTCGGTACCTGCATGGTTATAGAAGCCTGTTAGATTCAGAATAAGAAGGTTTTCAGGGAAGCACAAACATCCATAACCAGTATAACTCCCGACGTCAATTATAAAACATAAACAATCTTCTGGACATCTTTACATTTCAGGTGAAAACTTCTCTGTGCGATCTATTTTTCTTGACTTAATATATGGAATGGAAGTCTGTTTTAAAGGTGTAGAAAGGGACCGAAGTTCCAGCTTCCTTTACAAACCAACAGCCGAGTTCCATAAACAACATGGTAAATTGTTTCAATTATTACATCCCAAAAAGTTAATCCCGAAATGATGTTGCACATCTTTGTCCAAGCTTTTCAAGTCACCGGGTCCCTGTATTTTGAAATGTGTGTTTCTCATCATTTGAGACGCTATTCGGCATGGTAATTTAGGAGAGCAACACAGCTCATTGTTTGTTTCACCAGATCACCCATCCGCACCCAACTAATTTTCTTTTTTTTTTTTATAAGCACGCCCAACTAATTTTCTATCCCAGCACATTCCAGCTTACAAAGGATGAGTGATTTGGTATGTCCTTTTTCTCTTCTTGGGGACATGGCTGAAAGAACAAAGTCAGCAAAACAAAAGATATAAGAAAGGCATTCACCTTCGTTTTGACCTGGTATTACTTCTGGTGGAGGCATAAGAATCACCATTTTGATCTTTCATGCTGCTTTTGTCGTAGAAGTACCTGGAATCATATTTCCAACAATTTCAGTATAAAATAATTGGCAAAAAGCTATACAAAAACTTTAGAGCTTATACAACCTCTGTGATTAACTTGGGCTGACTGAACCTCGTTGTCACCTGGTTCTGACTCCGTCAGCTCACTAGACACACCAGAATATTCTTCTGACTCCACAGCTCTTGACTTGGATACTTCATCGCAAAACTCAGACAGTACTTCCGTTGACGAATCTGTGACCTCACCATCTATTCCATCCTCAAGAGTTCAGTGTCAGAAACCAATTCGCAGTACAACATCAAAAGCACAGAAGAGACCAAAAAGAAATAAATTGATATGACAACACAAATATTCTTCCTGAAAAGGACCAATCTAACATGTTACAGCACCAGAATGTAGAACAATTGCTATAAACCTCCTCTCTAACTATTTTAATAGGCAACAACTTAGCTTCCTTTTGGAGTAACCATAAACCGTATATACTGATTTGTAAGCTCACACAACTCTAATTACCAGAAAAAAGAGAACACGAACTGAACAGGCAATTATGAAGCACTATCTGATTTAATTTGCACCAACCTCCAACAACTTCGGATTCTGCATTTTCTTCTCCAGCTTCCTTAGCCCCCCTAAAGGTTTCAAAGGTATCAACTCTCTGTTGATGAACTTCGGCATTCTTGGCAGTAAGTTCTTGCTCCTTCTTTTCAATGTGAAATGTATTGATCTTCTCCTCGAACTCCTCAATGCAAGATTTGAGTTCGAGCTTAGCAAACTTCTTTCCCTAATTAACAATGAGATGAAGCAGAAACATTAGCTCATAATGTAACCAAAATGCCCACCAAAACCAAGATTTTAGAACAAATGTACCATGCAATCAATAAATAATACCTTGTTAATTATGTTTCTGAAATGGTGCATCACGGAGTCCTCAGAGAGGATATGCTCGTATGTCTTGAATGAATCGATTAGCTTTTTCATGCCCTTCTCTGTGTATGTAAGCTGAGATAGGCAATAAGATATATGTTCCCATTGCCTGATATCTGTAACAAAAAGTAATGTGTAAAAATAGACTACCACCAGTATAGAGATGAAAACTAGCCGTCCAGTAGCATTCCTGGACTAAGAATGAACCTATACGAGTGATACAAAACAAATTTGAGCCCTAAAAAGATTTGAACTAGTCCTTGCCTTTTGACAACTGAAAGAAAATTTGAAGTAGCCTCCTTGCAAACCAAGCAAGTTGTATCATTTAACCGTTTCAAATAGACAAAGCAACAAAACTTGACAGAACAAGCAATCATTCTTTCAAAACAACCATAAGCCTCTAAATACCACATTTAATATGGGAGAAAGCCTCTACAATCACATTTCTATCGATACAGGAGAACTTCATGCTCATCTGAAACAGTGTTAACCAAAAGCATACTCAAAACAAGTTTACCACTGGAATGCTCAAATTTGACATTCATCATTATTCAAGCCTTTGTTCCAAACTAGTTGGGTCGGCTACATGAATCCCATTCCCTCATATTAAAGCACATGTTCCCTCATAAACTCCTGTTTCCTAGCAATCAAATCATTTCTAACTACTTCTCCCCAAGTTATCCTCAGTCTACCCCTACCTCGTCTTACCTCAGCAACTTGGCACAAATCACTTCTTAGAAGGGCATCTAAAGGCCTACATTCTATGGGACCAAATCATATCAAACGATGTTCCCTCCACTTTTTTCTCAATCGACACCACGCCCTCATTTATTATTCTCT
>JAVXUP010003241.1:0-78524 GCA_033070095.1 Escallonia herrerae | reverse complement strand
ATCCGCGATACTATATAGCGGACAGTCTATCGTCCGCGATACTATATAGCGGACAAGGAACAGACCATCCGCGATACTATATAGCGGACGGCAAATATATATTGTATAGCGGACAGCAAATATATATATTCAAACCCAAAAGAAAGTCCTATAACTTCTACACTCTTCTCCGTTCTTCCTACTCACAAATATTCCCAGCGGCGTTGGCAAGCAGATCTGCGCAATTTCTTCATAAGAGCAGCTTTAATACCCTAATAGATCACGTAAGTTCACAAAATCAATCCTTTACATGTTTCTAATCTATAGTTGTGATCAATATTGCGTTTTATGCGTGGTTTTGATTATGCATTGAGCATGTGCTAGCGATGATGAGGATTTATATATGTATGTATTTGTTCATGTGCTAGCGTTTGTAAAATCCGATTCCATAGTTTCAGTTGCAAAAAATGGAATTTATCCCTGGACCAGAAGATCCATCCGTGTTATACGACCAAGCCAACCATATCAGTACGCTCATATGGGATGGTGGAGTAAGATACATTATTTATCAACTTTCTTATTATTACGAACGTTGTTTTACCGTTCATTTTGCTTAAATTGTATTTATTAATAATTCGTAGGAAAGAGAACTTCTCACCACCGTAGAAGTATCTCGCGAGTTCACGAGATGGAAATTGAACAAGTCCCAGAAAAGAATACTGCGTGGAATTGGGTTTGGGATTTTCACGCATGGGCAGATCTTTCAACAGCTTGACCGGGCCTTGATAGGTGCCCTTGTTGAGAGGTGGAGAAGTGAAACGAATACGTTTCACTTCCCGCTCGGAGAGATGACGATTACCCTAGAAGATGTAGGGTTCATCTTGGGGTTGCCGGTGACGGGGCGGCCGGTAATTGCTCCTCCGTCAGACGCAACGAATAAGAGAACAGCGCGAGACTTCTTCACTTCGATACCCCAGGATCAATTTAGCACTGGTGGTATAAAGTTGAAGTGGTTGGTAGATACCTACGGGGTTTTGCCGGAAAACTATACGGGCCGTGAGCTTGTGGTGTACACAAAGGCCTTCCTCTTGTGGGTGATGGGAGCAATTTTATTCCCAACGACGTCGAAGAACACGGTCAGCGTGAAATATTTACCGTTGTTGGGTAACCTGTCGGAGGTTGGGGATTATGCCTGGGGTGCAGCGGTTCTTTCGTATCTGTACCGAGCATTGCACAAGGCAACGAGGCCCAACTCCAAAGCCATATGTGCATGTCTCTCGCTATTGCAGGTATATCATATAAATCATGTCTTCGTTATTGTGTTTTATTTTTGTTGAATCGACGATATAAATATAATTTTTTGATGTTCTCAGGTGTGGTCTTACGAACACCTTGCTCCCGGTGCACCAACGCGTAGGGATGGAACCGACAAAGTCTGGCCTCGGTTGTGTGCTTGGGAGTACAGCCGGAGGGCTAGCCACTACAAGAGGAGAGTCGATCCCCATCACAACATTACGTACTATCGAGGGGAGTTCGACCGTCTATCTCCGGGCCAAATGCGTTGGGCACCGTACATACGTTTGGCGCGACGGGTGGGAGAGTCGTTCGTCTTCACGCTCTCCGGGTTGCAGCGCACACCCCTGATCCATTTCGAGGTCGCAGAGTGGCAGCTGCCCGACCGAGCAATGCGCCATTTTGAGTTGGAGCAGGGTTTGCCAGTCGATGCCCCGGATATGAGGGTTAACAGGAACCCACCGGATGTCGGAGTGTTTGGCACCGCCAATGCGTACGAATTGTGCGCGGCCGAAATAGAGCTTTGGACTTCTTGGCAGGACACACTGGCGGCCATCGTCTTGGAGCCAGACCCCGTTATCAGCATCGATCAGTACGATGAGTGGTACTACCGCATCACGCGGAGGAGAGTAGCCCCTGTAAACTTTGAACGTGGGGAGAGGTATGCGCCTAGGGGTCAGATCGATGAGCGTATGGCATACAATCTCGTAAGTTGCCCAACAAGTCTGACTTGAACCAAATTAGTTGAATATAAATGTCTGATTGAAGTTACTTAATTTTTTATCTCTTTGGATGTAGGTTAATGCCTCGCTTGCATTCTTCCAGAAGTTGAGTGAGCGGAGGGATCTGGTGAGCGCAATGGGCGAGGATCTTTGCCAACAGGCTGCGACATTGGCTTTAGGCTGCGGGAATTTTTTGCGCCAAGCATCGGGCCAGTCTTCGGGAGTCAGCCCGGGAATGGGTTATACGGGCGTCAGCCAGGGATACGGTGATCCCTCTGGACAGGCTTCAGGGGTGAGTCAGGGAGTTGGTGGTACCTCTGAAGCGGGGATGGGACAGGCTCAAGCGTCGTGGGGCGATTACAGCGGCCCCTCCTTCAATTTGTTCCCGGAACCCCTCTCTCAAGTCACGCAAGACTGTCCTTTCGAAAACTACGGTTTCTCCGAGGCACTGCCCATTGTCCCGTGGGCGGGACCAGTTGGCGGCCCCAGAGGGAATATCAGCCGGCTGAAGAAGTGGCCGGAGAGCAATATCAGCCGGCAGAAGAAGGAATTGGAGGCCAATATCCCCCGATCGACCCCCGAGGGCAATATCCGAAAGGGCATCCAGCCAGGCCCCTAAAGCCGCATAAATGCGATCTAATCCGAGCCCGTTATTTTAGCGGGGCCCCCCAAGACGGAGCGTCGTATGACGTGGATCACCCCGAGGGCTTGGATTACAATGCCTCGTGGACAGAGATCGCCTCGCTGGCGCCGGGAGTTTGGTTAGACAGCGGTGTCATCTCGCACTACGTGCAAATTCTGAGGCGAAGGTGTCGGGAGCATCCAAACATCGGTCCGCGCGTGTTTATCTTGGATGCTTTTTTTCATCAGCTCCTAGTACAAGAGTGGCACGACTGGGGCAATGCAAGGAAGGGGAAGGGGAGAACCATGGCCCAGTGGAAACCGTCCCCTAACCTACAAGCATATCTTGCTAGGGATAGTCCAGTGAGCGCAAGTGTTGCCGACGTGTTTCTAATCCCCTTTTTAGGGAATGCCCACTGGTACTTGGTTTGCTACGAACCATTACAGAGCACGGTATCAGTCGTCGACAGTCTCTACGATGATACCGACGTGATGCCTGTGATTGATATGTACCGAGGCATAGGCCAGTTGGATGCCATGGTAAGATCCTGTTTCCTTCTTGTTGTAACTTGCATATTATAAAACTGATTAATCTTATTTTGCTAGCTATGTTTAATGCTTATTATGGTTCTCGCAGAATCTTTTTGCTGCCCTGGTCAATGGTAGGCGTCGGGAGAAGGTATCGCGCAGGCCGGTCCTCATTTTCCGATTGAAGAGGAGTAGGCCCAAGCAACATAATTCCTCGGACTGCGGCGTCTTCCTCTGCATGTACATGGATTACATTTGCCGGTCTGAGAGCCTCAAGAAGACTGTCTGGAGCGAAGAATGCATACAAGACTTTAGGTATAGGATTGCTTGGCAAATTATGAATGGCCGGCCTAGAGCTATTAGGTTTATTGTAAATCCGTGTAAGGAACATCATTCCCGCGAGAGATGATGTTCCCCAATTCACATTGTAACATTATATTCAACACTTGTTTTAAAAAAATTTATTGAATGCGATTGATTTTATTGACCGATATGATTTAACGATGGGAAACCAAGTGTTGGATATATGTCTGTTGGATATCTGTCTATCTGCAGGGCAAGTGTTCAAAAAATAACCAAGTGTTCGATAATCAGTATTTATGCCCGGCCGTCCGCTACATAGTATAGCGGACGTAGAGAACCAAAAGAGAAAAAAAAAACTAAGTGTTGGAGAGGTGGGTATTCTGCGGGGCCGTCCGCTACATAGTATAGCGGACGTAGAGAAAACAACCAAAAAAAACTAAGTGTTGGGTGGGTATTCTGCGGGGCCGTCCGCTACATAGTATAGCGGACATAGAGACTGGGGCCGTCCGCTACATAGTATAGCGGACATAGAGAAAACAACCAAAAAAAACTAAGTGTTGGAGAGGTGGGTATTCTGCGGGGCCGTCCGCTACATAGTATAGCGGACAGAGTGGGGCCGTCCGCTACATAGTATAGCGGACGTAGAGAACCAAAAGAAAAAAAAACTAAGTGTTGGAGAGGTGGGTATTCTGCGGGGCCGTCCGCTACATAGTATAGCGGACGTAGAGAAAACAATAAAAAAAAACTAAGTGTTGGGTGGGTATTCTGTGGGGCCGTCCGCTACATAGTATAGCGGACGTAGATAAGACAACCAAAAGAAAAAAAAAACTAAGTGTTGGAGAGGTATTCTTTAATACCTTAGGTTTCTAATGTTGTGCTGCGCAGTGTAGCGGACAGTGTAAGAAATCACATATGAAAAAATGAGAGTAAAGGTTATTACAAAAAAATCATTACTAAAAGATTATTACAAAATGTCCGACAGGTTTGATGGCTCATAAAAGATTATTACAATAAATATTCAGTACACTAAAGTTCCACTGCAGCTTGTTCGTCCTCATCCTCGGCATCATCTTATTCCCCGTCTTGCAAAGGCACTGGACTTATCCCCAGTGCCTTGTAATGGTTCCGCTTGTCGTGGTCGGTCATTTTGTTGCACAATGCAGACCTTCTCAGCTTTTTTGGTTGAGTTGCCGTCTCAATAGAGCTTTTCATCCGCGTAGATCTCTTGCGGCCTTTCGTTTGTGATATAATTGGATCCGAAGGCCGGATATCATTGTCGTCTCCCTCCCCCGACTCGTCATCTTCTGATCCCGTCGTAGGCTCGGTGTCAACCACATTGCTGACTGAAGCTGCTTCCAATTGGTCGACGATGGGCTCTTGCTGCTGAGCTACCTCGAGGAGATGTTTATATCCGACCATTGTAGCAGCACCCTTTACGGACAAATGGGTGAACATCGTCACCAGATGATTATACGGCAACGTCTCTGATTCTTCAAAGTCAGTATACGGGTGCTCCGGAAAGGAAATGGTACCGTGCAACCTATTTGCACCTTTCGTCCACCGTGGCAGGACGTATTTATCGGGGATTGTCCTGATATTCTTCTGTGTGAACAACCGCAGAATGTGTCTACACAGGATGCCATGGAACTCAAACTTCTTGCAAACACATGTCACCGAGTCCGTCAATGTGTCGTGGGTCACCGTATAAATTCTGCGCAGCTTCTCAGGGACGAGGTCATTCACTAGCGAATAAACCTTATACTCACGCGATGACTTTTCTGCCACCTTGTATATACTGTATCGGCCCAATTTTTGCAGCTCTACTTGGTATAGTAGGAAGATCTCCTTCGTATAGACTTTGGCACCGTTCAGCTCCAGTGGGGTCTCAAGCAACCTTCTCCTTTGCTTGTACGTGGTTGCAAAGTCTGCAGCCCTTTCTTTCACGAACAACGACGCAACCGCTTTTTGTGCAGATGTGACGAAACTCTTCAAATTGGTAGCTGTACCCACATAACTATCGAACGTGGCATTCATAGATTCACTCCTGCCCATTGTTTTCATGCCCGCAGAAAAATGACTTCTCGTGTAAACGCCAATCCATTGCTCTTTGAGCCCGTACAAGTGCTGGAGCCACTCGTTGTCTTGCAATGAGTAATCCCGAACAAGCTTTTCCCACCTCTTCTCGAATTCCTCAATCGTTAATGACTTGAGGACGCATTTGTCAAAATCCTATTTAAAGTCTGGATACTTTGCGTACATGTGATGCAGACGTTCCGGGTATTTGTTGCTTATGTGCCAAGTGCACAAGTTGTGTCGAGTATCTGGGAAGACAGTAGCAATAGCCTTCTTCATTGCCAAATCTTGATCAATGATGATAACAGTCGGTGCTTTGAAGTTCATTGCTTCCAGCCACACCCTAAACAACCATTCAAAAGAACTCTCGCTCTCGTCCCTTAACAAGGCGAACCCGAACAGGATGGAGTGATAATGATGATTGACGCCCGTGAAAGGAGCGAATGGCATCGATTACTTGTTGGTACGGTATGTGGTGTCGAAAGTCACGACATCCCCAAAATGCTTATAAGCTAGCCTCGAACGACCGTCGACCCAAAAAATTGTGCTAACTCGATGCTCGTCGTCAAGTTTATAGTCGAAGGTAAACTGCGGGTCCTCCATCTGCATCTGTTTCAATAGGCTCATTGTCGCTTGCGCATCATTGAGGTCATACGCGGCTCGTCTATGGGTTCGGACCGCGTTACGAACGTCTGTCGTGTTAAAGTTTAAATTTTGAATTCCCCCAGCCTGTTCAGCAAGAACATTAATCATGTCGGTAGGTCCTAGCCGCGCATCGCTCATTGTGTGAATTAGGCTCCTTGCGACCTTGCCCATCTTCTTGTGTTGATGCATCTGACTCACCTTATAAGGGGTTACTAATGGGTGATTGTGTGCTAGTTCCAGGCTGGTAATAAGCCAATGATCTTGTTTGGCTTTATGGCTTACGAACATCTTGACCTGGCAATTCGTGCGCGCAAAGCAATCCCGTCTTCTCCGCGCATACCCTATTTCGTCATCATCACTGTCATCATTGCCTACGCGTGTCTCATTTTGCACTGGGTTTCTGCCCCTATGACACTCGTATAAGCGAGAGCATATCCTTTTCGATACGCTACTTGTTCTTGTAGTTTTTATTCTAATGCCAAAACCAACCCTCAATTAATACGCTCGAAAACATTCTCCAGCTTCTTCCAATGTTTGAAAGGTTCGTCCTAGATACGGATCACTAGCATCTACGGGGGTGCTGGAGCTCGACACGAAATCAGACATTGTGAAACACGACCTATGTAGAAATAGAATACGCTTATTATCTCAAAATTTTCTTGACGAATAGACCGATTTAGGATACCATATACATGTTTTCAAAAGTGTCTCCCATTTTGCTAATTATATATTTACTGAACATAACAAATTAAAATTACTAAGATAAACGGTAGCAAGATCACAAACTTACCTTGCTTGAGTGATGCTTGAACCAAGTGTTACTCGAAGCTTGAAGGGTGCTGAAAATGGAAGCAAGTGAATCTGAAGCCCGCAAAAATTTTGCTGAAAGAGCCGAGAATTAGGGAGACTTTCTAGGCGACCGACGGGACAGTTCTCGGGACTCTGACAGGAGACTTTATAGGCGACCGACGGGACAGGTCCTGACATGTGTCAGCCTAGAGGGCGTCCGCTACACTGTCTCGCGAAGCCTTTTTCCTGACACATGTCAGGAACCGAAAGTCGTCCGCGAGACAGTCTCGCGGACATGGGAGGAGGGCAAAAAGGTAAAAATCCCATCCGCGAGACTGTATGGCGGATGGCAGACAGTTTTGGAAAAAGGCACGATCTGGACCGTCCATCTTTCAGGATGGACGGTCAGATTGCGCTAGCAAAATACCCCATTTTGCTAGCGCTATCAACGGATCAGCTCCTATATATATATATATATATATATATATATATATATATATATATATATATATATATATATATATATATATATATATATATATATATATATATATATATATATGAAGCGCGCTAAAGTCTATCATCTCGTATTAAGTCAAGCATACATTGCAATTGATTTTAATTGATATTGCTAATTTTATTATCTTGATATTATTTTAAAGATTACTTGCTTTAGTGTTTCCTCTTGCATTGCATATGCATAGTCCATGAGTCTTTCTAAGTGAAAATGATGACGTTCTATTGGGCTTGAGCCACTCAATTTGAACAAAGGTGATGTATCAAGGTGATTGCAGATATTTGTCCTTTGGCATTCTTAAATTCATTGCCTTTGTTGAGAACTCATAATCGATTCTTCGATATTTTCAAAAGGGTTATCCGTTTTCCTTTTTTTATTATCCTCGCTGCGCAATTTGCACTCATTCCTTATCTGATGTGTTTTTCAGGTACTAGGTTTGAACGAGGAAAAACCTCTGATAAAGGTAAAAAGAAATTATGTTGAAGTTCTGTGAGGGATGTGTCACCATGATAGTGCGAATTTGGGTGTAATTGTAAAGTTATATTAAAGTTGTACAGTTTTCACTACAGTTCAATGTATACTTTCAAGAAAATTTTTGCAAAGGCGCATTGCGTCACGTTGCTTTGTAATACGGATGTGGTGGTAGCTCTGTGTTATATTCAAGGTTGTGACGTTGACAAGATTGACATCTCAGCTCCAGTGATGTCACTTGGGCTGTCAGAGGTGGTATCATAGCTTAGGTTATATGATTCTGTAAACTGTTGGGCTGTCTAGAAAGGTGTGTATGCTTTGATAAGAAATTAGGAAGAACGTTATGGTGTAACCAAGATGTATAAGCTAGACTAATTATGGCATAATTTATTTATGAGAATTTTCATTCTATTATTATTGCAAGAAATGACAGGTGCACGGGCAAATATGGGAGGGTGGATTGAAGATGACATGATGAATGTGTTAAACCTTGATACGGATAGTGATGAAGATCTGAAGAATTTGAGGAGGACCTAATGAATTCAGATGAGGAGTTGGTGATCATGAATTTGCAAGGCCTCGAGGTAGAGGACGTGGAGGATGATAAACCTTATCGAGCTGATATAAAAGTGAAAAAAAGAAGGACCAAGTGAGCGGTCGAGGAAAAAGGTTATGAATTTTTGGAAATGCAAATATATAAAGGTATTCGGCAAGAGGGATGAATTGTTCATTCAATTAGAATCTTAAAAATTAAAGGGGATAGTGAGATAAAGAAAATGGAGATAGAATATCTCAAGGAAAAGAAGAAGGCAAATAGGTTGGTTGAGAATAGGATGGATGATAGCTTGTGGGTTATCCAAAAGATGTAAGAAGTAGTTCTTGAATGCCCTCCTGGTAGGGCCTTGTCTGTTAACGAGCAGAATATGTTACTAGATGAAAATTACTGGAGTGCGAAGTTTTTCAAAGAGCGATATTGTTTTGCTTGAGATTAATGTTGTATGTTTAGATGCAGAATCTATCATTTTATGTTGATTGTAGCATAAGACTTATGTTGTACTAATGTTGTTACTTTATGAAGTTGCATTGGTTTTATGGGAGTGTAAGACTCGTTATTTTATTTACAAATGGTACATAATTTACAAAATTGAGCGATCCTTATACCAGAAAGATAGAAGATAGACTCTTCACAAGAAGCACCCCAGACTGAAGCATCTTCGACCAACACCAAAGGCTTTAGTGTGGGGAACAATAACAATAATAGGGCAGAAAGTAATAGAGAAGATTTAAAAAGAGAACCGGTGGGACTTCTGCGGGAGGTTGTAGCAACACCCACAACACAACCGATTGTTGCTAATGCAACAGTTCCAATAGTGGAAATAAAGGTTGTGTTTGCTACGCATATGTTAGAGGGGCAAAAATTTATTAATGGGATGCACAGAAACAAGTGGAGGAAAAGAGGATAGAAAATCAGACCTATGTCAAGTGGAGCCGATTTAAGTGGTTATTGGAAGAAAATTATACTTCTTTGAGTGTACAAAATAGGTTAGAAAGAGATTTTGTCAGATTGAAACAAAAAGACAAAAATGTGGAAGAGTATATCCGAGAATATAATGAATTGGTGTGCTTTACTCCTCATCAGGTAATTATGGAGGAGCGCAAGGCCAGACGCTTTGAGGAAGGTTTAAGACAACACTTGAGGAGAATAGTGAAAAGTTTGCTGAGGTGGTAGACAAAGGCATTGTTGGTGGAAGTGGGAAGTTGAGAAACATGGGAGGAGATGAGGGAACAAGGAAGGAAGCAGAACAAAGGTCATGACATGGCAGATATAGCGGAAGAAATTTTAGAAAGAGGACAGACAAAGGAAAATCTGGACAAGATTGGGGGCAAATAAGTGAAATTCGAGAATGTCATTGGTGTGGAATGAGGCATGAGGGCACCAACTGTGTAAAAGCAACATGAGCTTGTTTTAAGTGTGCCAAGCAGGGCCATAGAGCGAATGACTGCAGGTTTAATCAGCGGGTTTGTAACAAGTGCCAACGACCAGGACATGACGCGAAGAAGTGTTCCTAGTAAAAGACACTAGCCATAGAAGGAAGGCCGAGAGCAGAAGGTCGTGCTAACACTCTGGAATTAAAGGAAGCTATAAAATCCGAAGAGGTGGTGACATGTACTTTCCCTGTCTCTTCTCCAAAAGCCCTTGTACTGTTTGATTTTGGTTATACTCATTCCTTTGTTTCATTAGCATTTGCAAAAAAGTTGATGACACCGTAACAGTCACTTGACAGCATACTTGCGGTGAACATACTTAGTGGCAACTCCCTTCTAACCACTAAAATATATAAGGAATGTCCGATTCAAGTAGCTAATCAGATCTTGTATGTACTGACCTTATATTATTAGATCTGGGGGACTTTGATGTAATCCTCGAAATGGATTGGTTAGCTACACATCATGCTAATGTAGATTGTCATCGTAAGTTGATTAAATTGTAAATTTCTAATAGTTCTGAACTTGTCATAGAAGGAGATATGGAGGTAAAGCCACCTTATCTAATATCTGTTGTACGAGCTCGTCGCTGTCTTTGGAGTGGGTGCCGAGACTATCTAACACACGTATACGATGTTCGTGCTAGTGAACAACAATTGGAGCAGTTATTAGTAGTCAATGAGTTTCCAGATGTTTTTCCCAAATATTTTCCAGGGCTACCACCAGACTGAGAAGTAGAGTTCAATATTCATTTAGTTTCCGGAACTGGTCCTATATCCAGGGCACCTTATAGGTTGCCACCTACCGAGATGAATGGGTTGAAGGTACAACTATTGAATCAAGGATTTATTCGTCCCAGTGTCTCACCATGGGGACACTATAAGAAAACGAACTTTTAGCGATGGACAATTCCATCTCTAAAAGCAGCACATCAGTCGCCAAAGACTTTTAGCGACGGACAGCCAGTCGTTAAAAGTTCGTTGCCTACAGCCCTATTACTAAAAGTTTGCGAAGGAATTTTGAAATTCGTCACCTAAAATTGACCTTGAGCGACGGATGTACAGATACAATTAGCGAAGGATACTTCGTCGCTAATTGCATTTTTCATATTTTAATTTATTTTATTTTTTTGAAAAATAATTTATTATGTAAAATATTTAGCTACAGAATAATTCGTCGTTAAAAGTTCTAATGAGGGATATTTTGCGATGTATTATCCGTCGCTAAAAATTATTCAAAAATGATGACTCTTTCCGTCGCTAAAAGTCTGTCGCTTAAAATTTCAGCGACATAACTTTCGTCGCTAAAAATTATTAGGTGGGACTTTTAGCGATGGATTAAATCCATCACTAAAAGTCAAACTAATTAAAAAAATATTTTTTTAATACCCAAACTTGTAATTACAAATTCTCAACAATCATTCTCAATCCAGCTAAATATTTCTCAATGCACATTAGGGTTAAATAATTGCTGATCCATGAGCAATTATTTATAAAGAATGGATTCTATGAAAAATAAAATGTAAACCAAGTTTAGGAGAGCAAGGGAGCGGGGTACAATTAGAGTTGTCAAAGGGCCGGGCTTGGGCCTGCCCAGCCCAAGCCCATCGGGCCTGCTGTGGAGCCGGGCCGGGGCCGGGCCAGTGGGGCTGCCAACCGGGCCGGGCCGGGCCTGCCGAAGGCAAACCTAGGCCCAGTCCAGGCCCTGGCCCTAGGCCCAATATCTAGGGCCGGGCTTGGGCAGGGCCCGGGCCCTTTTTTTTTTTTTCTTGTTATTCAATTTTAAATTTCATCTCTAGGCAATATTCACAATTTAACGAACCTAATCTTTATCCTTTTATTTCATTATAAGTAATATACATATATATATGTATGTATGTATATACATATTTATTTGTTAGCCATTATATTTTTTATTATATGTTAAACATTTTCATACTCTTCTTGGTGAGCTTTATTAATAAAATCTTAACACATAACAATTTATATAGAAAAATAATAAATGTGTTCATAGGCCCTCCTCCTTTTATCCGGGCTTGGGACCGGCTGGTTGTAAACAAACAGGCGAAGTTACCTATTTTTTTATATATACGAAAAAATACATATCTTGCTTGTAAAAATTTATTTTATATATATGGAAAAAAAGTATATTTTGTGAAAAAAATTATTCTTAAAACTCTAACAATCAAAATAATAATGCATGTCTATCCAAAATATCAGCAATCAAAGATCAAGAAATCTGCAACGTCAACCAAAAGGATCAAAAGAGGAAAATAAAAACAAATTACCTAATCATCCAGAAGTACTTCAATATCCGAGTCACTGCTCTTCCTATCATCAATCGGTTTATCTTGCTCGCGGTATTTCGCATCAAGATAATCCTTCCAACATACACATAGCTCGAGCGACTCGGGGTTAAGACGACTCCTCCTGTCATCCAAAACCCTCCCGCTGGCTGAAAATGCCGACTCTGAAGCAACCGTGGAGGCTTGCACTGGCAGTACATCCCGTGCAATTTGGGTTAAAGTTTTATACATGTTTTGATTTTGTTTCCAAAAATTTAACAAATTAAAATTAACCTGTTCTTGCCTTGATAAATCAGAATAATGATTAGTATTTGCATATACACCAATCTCATTAAAAGAGGAAAAAATATACGAACCTGCCGAATTAGAAGTACCTTCACCTGGTAGTTGTCTTGCTACTAGATGTTCAAAGCCCTGAAGGTATGGCGCATAATACCTCTCAACAGTGGATGATGATGTAGCTCGCCCGCGCACGTCAGCAGAATTACGATAGACGTTGAACAAGTCCTCAAACCTCTTGCTCACTTTTGCTGTGAATGCGGTTGTCTCCTCTGCTGTGTAGCACATTAATTTCGATATCTCTTGTATCGAGGCGTTCACGCCATGCAACTTTAACCTAGGATCTAAACAAGTAGCCATAGTAAAAATAGCAGGCAGTTTACTCCAATATTTATTAAATTTTTGATCCATCACTTTTACTATTTCCTTAAAGGGTCCTATATATCTCCATTTTGTTAACATTGTAACCATCTTCAGAATTTCTATTACAGCGAGAGGAGAGGTGGGATAGTACGTACCAGACAATAAATTGGTAGACGTGTAGAATACCTCCAAAAATTCAGCTAGGTATGTAGCCATCTGCCATTCCTCTTAAGTTGGCAAGCCGGCTGGGAACTGGGTTAGTAGAAAATGCGTATAGACTTCTCGGTATGCCAGAATGTGTAAAAGCATGTGGTATGTAGAGTTCCACCTGTGGACCACATCTGTAACTGCTCTCCTGCGAGGCATATTATATTGAACACACAACGTTTTAAATTGTTGTATTCTCGGACTCGAGCTATTAACATACGCTGTCATACCCCTCATTTTGAGAAGAATATCTCCTGCAGCAGCTAAACCATCTTGAACAATTAAATTAATAATGTGATAAACACAGCGGACATGAAATAATTCACCATTAAGTACAGGTTGAAGCGTCTCCTTTAAAGCTGCAACAACAACTTTATTATTAGAAGCATTATCAAAACTAACACTCATAATCTTATCCTTAATTTTAAATGTGGTGCATGCTTTTAATATAAGAATAGCAATGTTCATTCCATCGTGCGGATAAGGGAAGTGCTCGAAAGCGATGATTCTCTTGTGCATAACCCAATCTGCATCAATCCAATGAGCGGTCACACAAGAATAACTAACAAAAGTATAAGGAGATTGCCAAATATCAGAAGTAAGACTAACTTTACCGTCAAATTTATCGAAATAATCGATAAGGCGTGCTTTAGCAGCATTGTACTGTCGGAGTGCATCGGATCTAGTTGTGTTTCTATGAACCTTTTTGTACAAAGGTTGAACGTATGTGTTCATATATCTAGAGTGCTTAGGATTATCAGCAAAAGAAAATGCTTGTTCATCATGAATAACAAATTCAGCGAGACCGTCTCTTTGCTCTCGCTGATTATAAACAAATAACTTACCGTCAAAAGATAACTGCGTTTGGGTAGGTTCGACGTGGCCTTGTCGAGGTGCACACTGAGAGTAATGCCTGTTAAGATGTCCATTACCACTACCAGTCGAAAATAATTTCCTACAGTACTTACATCGAGCTTTTCGGATGTCGTCCACCGTAATTTCATCAAAATGATTCCAACATTCGGCTTTCTTTTTTTTCCCCTTTTGGACTTCTGGCTCATTACCGGAGGCATTGCTCGGCCCTTCTTCATCATGACCAGGCATAGGGTTGAGATTATGCCACGGAGTAGTAGCTTCGCCAACCGAGCTGCGTCCTTGACTATAATGCGGGGGGTCTTCATCAGGCGTGTATTCAAAATCTGGAATGTTTTGATTGAACTCCCAATTGGCTTGGGTATCTATCATACAGCCTGTACTCATTCGTCCAGGAACGAATGGTTGTGTTGGTGCTTGGATTGGTGTTTGTGATGGCCGTGGCGCTGGCGCTTGTGCTGGTGGTGGTGCTTGCGATGATGATGATGTTTTTCGTGATGACGATGCACGCCTCATTTTCTTCAATAATCCAGCCATATTTCACGCTAAACTTTGTAAGAGTAACTAAATACACAAGTATAAGAGTAGTAATAAGAAATAACAATTAAAAGAATGAACGAGTAACAAATATTAGAGAGTTAGTAATTAAAAAGAATTTAGCAAGACTAGTAATTAATAAACAAGAGTACTAATTAGTAAATACTAGTAGTAATTAGCAAGAGTAGTAATTGGAGAGGAAAATAGTAGTAAAGCTTGTAGAAATATAGAATGTTTAGGTAAGAGAGAGTAAGAAGATTGGTGTGAAAAATTAGAGAGAAATGGTGTGAATTTATAGATTTTAGAAACTTCACAAAAGACCAAAATACCCCTACAAACTATCCGTTTATAGTTGTTGGGGAGGGTAAGAGTGTAAAGGAGTTGAAAAATATAGGTTAGACTAAAATACCCCCCAAACTAGCCGTTATATTGCTGTTGGGGGGGTAAAAGTGGAATTTTGGAAAAGGGGTGGAAGAAAGGGGGGGAAAAGCAAAAAATTCAAACAAGTGGTGGGGCCAAAATCGGGCCAGACCCGGGCCGTAGACCGGGCCAGACCCGGGCCAGAACCGGGCCGACTTCGGGCCGGGCCGGGCCGGGCTTTTTCGCAGAATCTGAAGGCCTGGTCCAGGCCCAGGCCCTAAGCCCGCTTGTGCTGGGCCGCTACTGTTCATGGACGGGGCCGGGCCAGAAACGGGCCGGGTCGGGCCAGCCCACGGGCCGCCCGGCCCGTTTGACAACTCTAGGTACAATAGAGTAGGGGAGTACAAATGGGTGGGGGGGGGGGGAGAACGGGAGCGGGATACGAACAACTAGGAGGGGAAGGGTTGATCAGGGGCTTATGAGTCCTGGATCTGGATTCTGCTGATCGTCCTCGTCCATGGGGGCACTGTGATTCGGATTTGGCTCATCATGCCAGCAGCAGTGCCCTGCATGTAAAGGCACGGACGCATTAATCTCGATAACAATTCTCGTATAAAGTGTTTACTCAACGTATATAGTGGTTGCATCTGATTATTCGCACGATCATCATATACACCTCTGCAACAATGCTACGGATCTCGTCCGCTGGTAATGATCTTCGCTCCACGGTCGATGTCTGCATCTGTAGAGAGGCAGCGGGGGATGGGGACTCTCCTATCAAGACACGTGCTGTCGTAGCGGGGAAGCCGTGTATGCGGCCTTTTGGCCTATTGATGACCCTCAGTGTATCCAGTCATCATTTTAATCCCCCAGTACTCGTGCCCATACTCGTGGACACTGATGGTTGTCCGGACTGCTGCCCAGACTCCTTGATCAGTTCATGCGAGGCCTGCAAAACAGTGATTTGACATTCAAAACAATAAGGCGACAAACAAACATTGAATACAAAGGCAAAAATTTAACAAACTAAACAAATTAATTCATAACTTACATTAATCTGTTGAGAAATATCTGAAATATAGTCCCCTGCCTGGTACTAATCGTCCTTATCCTTCTTCCTCATGTGCGTCTGAGTGTACGTAAGAGCATAGACCTCATCCACTACTAGGTTCGGGTGCTTAATCGCATTCTTGTGTCGGAGGATGTCGTGAGCCACTGACCCCCCCGTGTGTGTGGGATCTTTGTCTTGTCCGTTCTCGCTCCAACTCTTACTCTTGGCCTCCCAGAATGGATCAGTCCTCCAATTATCAACCATTACTCCCCATACAGATGGAAATATTTAATGAGGGGGAAATTTCTTCCACTCCTCCATCGGGGCACCCTTGGGCGTCATCTTCCTCACCCTCTCCCGAGCTTCGTGCATCCATCGCCAATAATTTTTGTCGATATAGGCAAAAAAAATCATGTTGTCCCAACGCCTGATGCTTAAGCGACTCAAACTCGAACCCCTCCTGCAAGGCATCTAATTACACAATCAATACAATTAATTTAAAATTACGTTCTATATCAAAAAATAATGATTGACACTAGAAGGCTAAAAACCATAACATCCATTCCTCCCATAAGGACTCCCTCGTCGCAGCATCCCAGTCCGTCTAGTAGAGTCATGGCTCAAACAATCGGCCCTTCGCAATAATTCCGATCTTCGTCTTCGTTAGAGTCTCCAGGATCCTGATAAAGAAACAAAGATCGAATACATTAAATAAGTGGACCGTAATAAATATTAGAATTGAAGATTGTAAGTACTGCATTATGTAATTTTTTTACTTACTGGCCCTCCGAGGTGAGAGTAATTGTCTGTTTACGCTAGGGGTCGATGCGCACCCCACGTGTCGGTCCACGGCCTTGTCGAGATCCTACAGAATGACAACAATAATACAGAATCAATATAATTTAAATATAGTTCTAGAATTAAGACCAAACACCGTTATCAAATATACTAGAGGTAGAACCCACAGAAGAAGGAGAACTAGCGAGCTTGTGGGAGGAATCGATTTGGGGCTGGGCCAACGGCTGGGACTGGGCCTAGGGCTGGGACTATGGCTGGGACTAGGGCAGGGGCAGCAGTTGCAGTTGGGGCTAGGCCACCACCTGCTGGATGTGAGCAATATGTGCCTCATCATCAGCAGGCAATAACGAGGTGGGAGCTACTGGGGTTGATGCAGCTGCGTCCACCGTGACCACGAATTGCCCGTAATCTATCCATGTCTGACTTCGTGTACAACAAGTCCAAAGAAATTAACACATACAAAACAATGTATAGTCCACATCATGTTACAACACTATATAAATGAACCGAGTACATATATGAACGGAATATATATATATATATATATATATATATATATATATATATATATATATATATATATGAACTGAGATTACAAAACAATGTATAGTCCACTAGGGTTGACGAAGCTCGGCGTCCACCGTGACCACGAATTGCCTGTAAGCTATCCATGTCTGACTTCGTGTACAATAAGTCCAAAGAAATTAACACATACAAAACAATGTATAGTCCACATCATGTTATAACACTATATAAATAAACCAAGAATATATATGAACCGAGTATAAAAACACTATATGAACCGAGTAGTAAAAGAATACATGTTACAACAATACAAGTCAATCATCTTCATTTTGGGAATCATTGCCATCATCATCGTCGGACTCCTCATCCTCTTCTTCCTGGGATTCGTTGTCCTCTTCATCGAGTAATTCTTCCTCTTCGTCAGTACATGCGGCCTCATCATCTTCAACACTTTCTACGTCTTCCGCATCATTATTTACGACTTTTTCTCCTATATCAACTGTTAGTTGAAGAGGGAGATTATCCTCCTCGTTGTCCACCTCAACATGTACTAAGACAGGTGGTTGGTCGGCTTGAAAGGTTTCTACCTCATTATCATATGCCACGAGAAATTTCTTGGAATTGATAATTGTATACCAATGATATTTGGGATTTGCAATGTCCTCCACATAAAAGATTTGTGCAGCTTGACTAGCAAACACAAACGGCTAGTCTGATGCAAGTCTCGACTTAACATTGACATCTACAATCCCTTGTGAGCTAACACGGATTCCACTACTGCATGTGACATTGAACCATGTACACTTGAACATTAACAGGCAGATTTGGGAACCCAGATATGTTAGCTCAATAATCTTATCCAGCTTTCCGTAAAAGTCCATGCAATTCTTGTCATAACCGTCGCCATTAACCAAGATTCCATTGTTTTGGGTTTGTTTTGTCATTCATTATCTTTACGTTAAAACTAAACCCATTTTTTGATATAGCCTCCATGACAGGCTGCTTGTTTACCAGGGCCTTGAGCTAGTAATTTCAACAAGGAAGGTACTCAAGTTTTGACTGACTGAACCTATTATATAATGCGGTGAAAGTTAATAAACCACATATGGAGTGGCATGTAAAACATAGTATATTTTCGTTAAAGACTTACACGTCTTCTGAACCACTCTACAAATTGTGATTTTCGATAAGATTCAAATCCAACAAGATAGTTAGATTTAAGATTCTTAATCGAACTCACTGCAAATCGAGAGAGTTAACCCACTGATCACACATTTTCAATTAGTACGGTAATTATCTAAAGTCAGAAACTTACTCAATGAATGCTGAAACCTCATCACAATTTAGAAGGGCATATATTCTTACAGCACTGTAATCTACATCCGTTAGCCACCGAGTATAGGTTCGTCCGAATAGACTACCTGACTGTTTGAATATTGACAATTGCCTTTTCAAATATGTGCTGGCTCCGAGCTCATTTCAGCCTAGTTGATTTAACCTTGTATCAACATTAGGCCCAAAATATTGGCTATAGAAGTCTAATAGGTCTTTCATTGCGTAAGCCTCAGTAATTAAGCCCTCAACACGAGCTTTATTACGGACTTCCTTCTTCAAATGGAATGAGAACTTACTCAGATTTTTAGGGGGTTTGAAAAGAACGACAAAGAAGATTTCAGTTGCGATGAGGAAGGGATTTACATATATGACGGTCGGGTGTATGTTCTACATAAGGAAGGAAATTTTGATAGATGCTCATAATTCTAAGTACTCGATCCATCTAGGACAGACGAAGATGTATAAGTATTTATGGTGAAGTTTTTGGTGGCCAGGTATGAAAAAGGAGATATTAGAATTGGTGTCAAAATGTATAATCTGTCAGCAGGTAAAAGTTAATTATAGGTAGATGGATGAACAACTACAACCATTACATATTCCTTAGTGGAAGTGGGACCATACTACCATGAATTTTGTATGCAAATTACCCCGGATATCTAATAGGAATACATCTATTCCTATTAGATAGTAGATCGTTCAGCAAAAATGGCTCGATTCATTCCTATAATAGAAGGGTATTCGACAGAACAACTAACTTGAATCTATATCAAGGAGGTAGTTAGCCTATACGGTGCTCTGGTTACTGTCGTATTTGATTAGGATACGAGGTTTACCTCAAAGTTCTGGAAAAGTTTCTAAGAAGAACTGGGAACCAAATTGAGCATGAGTATAGGTATAACCTGTAGATGGATGGTCAATCTGAACGAATTATTCAGATACTTGAAAATATGTTAAGAGCTTGTGTGGTGGACTTTGGAGGAAATTGGGAAGAACAGTTACCTTTAATTGAGTTTTCGTATAACATTATCAGACAAGTATTGATATGGCCCCGTACGAAGCATTGTATGGTCGAAGGTAGCATACACTAATTTGTTGGGATGTAACCGGAGAGAGGAAATTATCTCGTACGAAATTAGTCAAAGAAACAGAATATAAGGTTAAAATTATATAATACAGGCTTCGTACTGCATATAGTAGGCAGAAGAACTAGGCTAATAAGAGACAGAGGAGGGCGTTGGAATTCGAGGTAGGCGACCTCATATTTTTAAGGTGTCAACAAGGAAAGGAATTATGCAGTTCAGGAGAAAAGGAAAATTAAGCTTCAGGTTCATCGGACCATTCAAAATCACGTCAAGAATTGAAGCAGTGGCGTAAAAACTTGAGCTACCCTTGGAGTTATAACACTTGCACAATGTGTTCCATATGTCTATGCTAAGAAAATATGTCCTGGATTCGTCACACATGATAAGACTAGAATCAATAGAAATTCGTGACAACCTCTTGTAGCAAGAGGTACATGTGGAAGTGATCGATTGAAAAGAACAAGTACTTCACTCTAAAGTAGTATCAGTGGTTAAGGTGACTTGGAGAAACCATGTAGTAGAAGAGGCCACCTGGTAACCCGAAGCTTTGAAGTGGCAAATATACCCCCACTTATTTACGGTTTAAGGAAATTTTGAGGACGAAAGTTTTCTTGGGGGAAGGGGGGGATATATAATATCCTTGATTAAAAAAAGTATTAATATTAAAAAAACTTGCATGATTTCATGGTTGCCAAAGACCGCCATAAACAAGGGAGAATGACACCTCAAATTTTCCAAAAGGTGGAGTGTGTGCATGTGAAGCTAAGTGGGAGTTGAGGTGGCATGAGGGAATATATATCAGGACAATTGTTTGAGGGAGAATAAAAGAAAATCTAGAAAGGATTTTGGAAAAGTTTCAGCTGAGAAGTTATAGAGGGAAGGGAGAGGAAGAAAACTTAAGAAATGAAGGACAATTTGGTGAAGAATTGTAGGAGTTATAGACTACCAAAATTAGCCTGCAGTATGGAGTAGCTTCTTAAAGGGGAAATTAAAGAATATCTAGGCAGAATTTCATGAAGGACTGAACTAATAACTTATAGAAGGAAGAGAAATAAAGGAGGGTCAAATACACGTAGGTACCCTGGAACTACACAAAGTCTCAATTAAAGTTCCCAAAGTTTAATTTTTACGCATAAGGGCCTATAATTTTATTTTTGTAATAAATAAGGACTTCCGTCCAAATTCCCAACAATCTAACTAAAACCGTCAGGTGCAAAATTGTCTGAACATATTTAATTTCTTTTTCTTATCATTTTTAATTTTTCTATTCTCTTCTTCTTTAATTTTTTTTCTCTTCTTCCTTCTAAATCGTCTATTCTCTTCTTCTTTAATTTTTCTATCCCTCCCACTGACGTATCTTCCTCACCTCTTCCACGAGCCCAACACCACCGACTCCACCGCAGGCGCCAACGACGTCACTTGATTTCTCCGGCAACACCGACGTCACCAACTTTACCTACTCAAGAGATCTTCAAACCCTAAGCCCTCCACGCCACCGCCTGCCACCTATCAGCCGATGACGGAGCCCGAAATCCTGATTCGCGACCTGACCCAGTTGAGCTAGTGACCCTATTTTTTATTCAACTTATGATGATCGGGAAGTTACTGTGGCAACTAGGGTTTCTGGGTTTGTTTTCAATTGGGGCTTTGGTAACGAAGCGACAGCATAATTGGAGATTAGGCTGTGCGTAAGGCATGGTTTGGGATTAATGAAGGGGGGGTCTGACAAGGAGATTACAATGTCCGATAGCCAGAGTCCAGCCACTGTTGGATTGAAAGCCGGTCAAAGGTGTGGCCGAAGGAGAGAATAATTGGGTCCATCATTATCTCTAGCGAGATTAGGATTTGTTTTCTGCCTGCATAATAGTTTTCTTTCCCTCTGTTTCTGTGGATCTTTGGGCTGGATGGGGAGGAGAGAGGTAAAATTTTGAAGAAGAAGAAGAAGAAGAGAAAAACACCCGAATATAGAAATCCAAAAATGCCCCTGATGGAAAAGCCTCAATCGTTAAGAAAGTGGACGGATGTACTTTCTTATAGCAAATTTGGAGTTACAGGCCCTTATGTGTAAAAATTAAACTTTTGGGACCCTTAATTGAGACTTTGTGGTAGTTCCAGGGTACCTACATGTATTTGACCCAATAAAGGATTTGTAAGAAATAGAAGGTGTTTTCGTGGATAATCAGAGAAGTTAAGGGTCTTCAAATTAAGGCAAAAACCAACATTTATTTTGTGTGTTCTTGGTGTGTGTTTGAGGGAAATCAATGATGAACTGGATTAAATTATGATTTGATTTTGTGTTAAATGAATTTGTGGTGTTAAATAAGTTGAAATGAAGTGAAATAAAATGGACTAAGGGGGCATGAAGTGGAATTAAAAGGTGAATTATATGTGCGTGCATAATATGCACCTATCCGTGTCGAGAAAACTGAGGTGGAAGTGCATGTGGGAGGTGTGTGTGGGTGTGGGTGTGGGGGTGTATGGGGGTGGGGTTGGGTGTGTTTGTGTGTTGTACGGTTGTGTGTTTCTATATGTGACGTTTGTGAGGTGAATTCGAGTATGTTAATGTGAGTTGTGGAGTGCTTGAAGAGTAACAATGGAAAATGTGTGGAATTGAGGTGGTGAAAATCTTTTGAGAGGGTGATTTTGAGAGTGCAAAACCCAGCAAGAATGCAGGTGTGTAGGTGAGGTGAAAAAGTGTGTGGTTTGATCTATGAGAAAGTAAATAGCAATCGTGACTGCTATTGTTACTAAAAGTCTTATTCTTTTATTATTTAAAATTTTTTTTTTGAAACATAACTTTAAGCTAGAATTTCGCCAAACACAAAAGAGAAAACCCCTATTTTTTTCCTAAGAGATCTATTATCTATGAGTTTTTTAGATTTTTCTGAGTTTGCTAAGGATGTCATATTTTTTATACATGAAATAGGGTTTTAAATTTTTAAAAATTAGATTATTTTAATCTAAAAAGCTTATGGGGATTCTATGCAGTTAAGAGTCTAAAATTTAATGGCATTTCGAATACGATTGTTAATTTTTAACAAAATTAGTACCCTAGCACTCTGTTTGGTTATCCGAATAGGATTTTCGAACGAAAATTTCACAAAATAACTTTTTAGTTCGAAAATCAATTTATATTGTTTCAAAAGGATATTTTGAGTCATTTTAGATTGTTTATTGGTGCAAGAGTTGACGGGGGATGTTTAGATAATTTTACCTATGCTCGGGTTGTTTCGGTATTTTTTCACGCCCAGTGACGATTTTTGTGGGAATTTATAATTAAGCAGTAAGAAGCATAAGAACAGATAAGTTTGAGTTAAAATAGGTTTAAGAAGGATGGTAGTGTGATTGATCCAATTTTACGTTGTCGAGCAAATCCGGTTAATGGACTTGTCGTACTAAGTTGTGGTCAGATAAACGGGAAGAGGTGAAGATGTGTCTGTGTTTGTATCTTAAGGCTGTCTAACCAGAAAGATTTTGTTTGGATAGGTGATCCCGTTTGTTGAGAAAATTTGGAAGCGAAGAGTTCTTCGCTGAAGAGCCACACAAGTAAGGATAGTGCAGCTCCATTATGCTATTCATTGTTTTGTTTAGCATACCATGTTGATGATGCTTATGTTAAACTCCTATTGTTATGCTTGGAACCGATTGATCTTATGATATGCTACCTCTTGTTGAGTTATGCCGTTGAGGACTTAAGGCAGAATAAATTCCTTTAGTCCGTCTGTTGATAAAGCTTAACACGTTGATAAAGGGAAAAATAAGGTAACTGACAAAAAAAAAAAAGATAAAGTGCGCCAGACGCTATCGTGCCGTGTCAAGTCGATCATGCATTGTAATTAATTTTAATTGAAATTGTTGATTTTATTATCTTGATATTCTCTTAATGATTACTTCCATTAGCGTTTCCTCTTGCATTGCATGTGCATAGTCCATGAGACTGTCCAAGTGAAAATGATGATGTTTTGTTGGGCTTGAGCCGCTCAGTCTGAACAGAGGTGATATATCAAGGTGATGGCAGATGTTTGCCTTTGGCATTCTTAAATTCATTGCCTTTGTTATGAACACATAATCTATTCTCCGATATTTTTGAAAGGGTTGTGCATTGTCTTTCTCATATTTTTGTTACTGGACGATTTGCGCTCATTCTTTATCTGATGTGTTTTTTAGGTATTAGGCTTGAACGAGGAGAAAGCTCTGGTAAAGGCAAAGAGAAACTATGTTGAAGTCTTGTGAGGGATGTGTCACCATGATGATGCAAATTCGGGTGTAATTATTAAGTTATATTAAAGTTGTACAGTTTTTTATGTAGTACATTGTGTACTTTCAAGAAAATTTTTGCAAGGACGCATCACGTGAAGTTCCTTTGTAAATTGGATGCTGTAGTAGCTTTGTATTATTCAAGGTTGTGACGTTGACAGGATTGATATCTCAGCTCTATTGACATTGGGCTGGGGGTGTCACAGCTAGTAAAATATAGTTCTTTTTTGTTTTTGTGTTGATATGACATGCGCTCAGCCTATACTACATCAAAGAATCACTTACCATGAAACTTTTGAAGTGGTTCACAATTAGGGGAAAAGCAATTTAATTGGTAGAGGGAGTTTCGGATCTGTTTTCAAACGAGTGATGTCTGATGGGATGCATGGTTGTGGCCCTAATGGTATTCAAATTTCACAAAGAGAAAACTTTCAGAAGTCTCGATACAGAGTGTGCGGTACTCCCCAATAGTCACCACCGAAACCTCACCAAAATTATTACAAGTTTCTTTAACCTTGATTTTAGATCCTTGATTCTGGGATACGTGCCAAATGGGAGCCTTGAGAAATTGTTGTACTCAAGCAATCATAGTTTAGATATCATGCAAAGGCTGGACATAAAGATTGATGTGGCTGACTATCTCCATCACTGTTATGTATTACTTGTGGCACATTGTGATTTGAAGCCTAAGGACATTAGTGTATCGGAAATTGAATCAGAGAATTTTACATTGGTTTTGAGTAAAAATTGCAGTATGGTGTAATCTTTTAACTTAAGAATTATTATTATATACAATTATTTCTTGTCTGACAGCTTTAGACACGAAATTTGTGTGTAAACTGTTATACCAATTTTACCTCCCAAAACATCTCATGCGAATAGCAAAAAAATTATTTTTGGCCCAATTGAACATTTGTGATAATATAAAGGGTAGTTTCTCGACCTAGGGGTTTGTTGAAATAGCCTACATATAGCCACCAAGTCCTCATCACCGTCGTCTCACAACTCTCACCGTACTCTACCACCAACGGAAATTGACTACCAACTACTACTGCTACCACAACCTTTCACCACCACAAGGGACTACTATTAATTGTGTTCACCAACAATGTCCACCCAGTGAAAATGTCAAAATCCGCTAAATCAATCACATACAAGACAGATCACAAAGAAGGATGAAATAAGGAGGAAGAAGAAAAAGAAGAAGAGCAAACAATAAACAAACAACGAGCAAACAATGTTGTTGGAGACAAAGTGTCACTCAAACTCATACTTTGTGGATTACGTCCATTTCACTTGATCAAAATGATTGAGGTACATGGGTTTATATAGTACCTAAAAATAACTCCCAAAATTACAATAACTATACCACTCACCCCACTATCTACACAATTACTAGACCACTACTCAATCTTTATAATTATACTAGTAATGCATTTGTAACATATGCACCATTAATATATTATTAACACCCCACTAACATACTAGTAACACCCCCACTAACACATGACTAATGACCACTAACATGCCATTAACACACGAACATAATTAGTAACACGTGACAAAAAAATAATCAAGGTTATTATTATTATTTCAACACTCTCCCTTAAACTTGATCTTTGACTCCTAGCAAACTTCTCAATTTACGAAATGCATCAAATTTGAGGGCCTTGGTGAAAATATTAGCAACTTGATCTTATGACTTTACATACTTGAGCTCTATTACCTTTTCAGTAATGCACTCTCTGATGTAGTGATACCTTGTATTGATACGCTTGCTTCGATCATGGAACACCAGATTTTTGGCCAATGGTATTGTCGATTTATTGTTAATGAAAATCTCGATTGACTCTTCTTATGGCAAATGAAGCTCCACAACGTCAAGAAAAAGGAAAGTATTGTAACTTTCTTGGGGCATGTTCCACTCCCACGCACTTTCTTCATCAAATATAACATCTCTATTAATAATGATCTTACCATTGGTTGGATTATAGAGCTTGTAGCCTTTGGACCTAGCCTCGAGTCATAGCCGATGAAGACGTACTTCTCACTTTTGTCATCAAGTTTGGATCGCTTCTCGTTTGGCACATGCGTATAAGTAATGCTACCCAAAATTCGCAAATGAGAGACACTTGGCTTCATTCTATGCCATGCTTTTTGTGGTGTCTCCCCTCGAACACTTCTAGAAGGACAATGGTTCAAAAGTAGACCACGTAATCAATGGCTTCTGCCCAAAACTCCTTGGGGCATACTTTTGGTATTCAAGAGACTCCGGGCCACGTTGAGAATGGTTCTATTCTTCCCCTCAGCGATGCCATTTTGTTGTGGGGACCTTAGAACTGTTAAAGGATGGCGAATTCCATTTTCTTCACAATACAATTTAAAAGCATTTGATGTGAATTCGCCTCCTCTTTCGGATCTTATAGCCTTGACATCAAACCCACTTTTTCTTTCAACAAGGGCCTTATACTTCTTGAAAACATCAAACACCTTTGATTTCTCTGCTAGGAAATAAACCTTAGTCTTATGGCTAAAATCATCAAAGAACAAAAGAAAATATTTGTTCTTACAAAGTAAGGGTAGATTGATTGTCCTGTAAACATCCGAGTGAACAAGTTGAAGCGGCTCGGTGGCTCTCGAATTAACTTCCTTTAGAAAACTTTTTCAAAATTCCTTGCCAAAATGCATCCCTCACAAAGCCAATTCTTGTGATGTAATACCCTGATATATTTTTAATGAGTTAATTTAAACTTTTTAGTGAAGAATATTTTTAGTTAGCATCGATGTATTTATTAGCGACTTTTAACGATGATTAGTGAAGTGGGGTTATGTAATAACCTGTTAAAATTTTTTCTAACATTATTTTATTGTAAATAATTATTTTGGGTCATTTCATGATAATAAAAAGTTTCGAGTAAATTTAGAATAGCTATCGAAAGTTTAGGGGGTTTTCGATAATTTTGCAACCTAGGGTTTTATTTTGTGTGTGTGTGTGTGACACTTTCATCTTGTTCTTCTAAAATATGGCTGAGAGAGAAGAAAGCAAGATAAACAGAGAAAGAGAAGGACGACAAGGTTTTTTGCTCGGCGATTCAATATCCGATGAGTTTTCTTTCATTACAACTAACTTTTTGTGTACTTAGAACCATGTAGAGTGAAATATATGTGTATATTTGTGGGTGTGATGGGACTAAGGGCAGCCATGGCTGCCGTGGTGATACCCGATGGGTGTAGTGGGTTTAAAAGGAGAAATAACCGTGAGGGGCAGTGGGGTTTGGGACAAAACCAGCCGTAACGGGCTGTGGGTATATATATATATATATATATATATATATATATATATATATATATATATATATATATATATATATATATATATATTTATATAAACCATGGTTGTAGTGAGAGAAAGGGGTGGTTGCGGGTGCCATAGGCTGATGTGATTTACAGGGTATGGTTTTGTGTCTTGTGCATTAGGGTGTGTGTGTTTTGTCTATGACCGTGTCAGTATGTGCGTAGCAGAACAGGAAAACACCACTGCCGTGAGGCAGTGGGTGCAATTGGTGGACTGCCGTGAAGGTAGTCAGTGCGTGTGCGTGTGTTTATATATATGCGGGTGTGTGTAGATCAGTGTGTATGTGTGTTATGTGAGTATGGTATGCTGTGTGTCTATATATGTGCGGGTGTGTGTAGATCAGTGTGTATGTTTGTTATGTGAGTATGGTGTGTGTACGTGTGTATGTAACATGTGTGTTTATGTAAATTTGTGTGTTTGTAAGGGAAGGAAAGCAGTCGAGGCAGCTAGTGTGAGCCTGTGGTAAGTGCTATGTGCTATGTGTGTGTGTGTGTGTATAAAGGAGTGTGAATGTATGTGTTGTGTATGTGAGTGTGTGTATATGTGGGTAGTGTGGTATATATTGTGTGTATATGTATGGGTGTTGTGGCTGTCCAATGTGAGGAAAATAGGTATGTTAAGTTTCTATGAGAGCAAAGAGTAAGAGGCAGAAGAAGAAGTGAGTCTTGGTGGGCTTATGCAGTTAGTGGTACCCTGTACTTGCACAGGTGTACCACGGGTTTGCGTTAGATTCGGCACGTACAATGGATAGCGCATAATAATTGTTAGCCCGTGAAATTTTACAGTAGAGTATCTTAGGCTATATTAAAATTTCTTGAAAATTGTTATAATTTTTTGAAATTGTATTTAATTTTAATATTTTCTGTAAGTTCTAATATATAAAATTCTTTTGGAATCTTTAAATTCCCCGATTAATTCTTGAAAAAAAATTTGGAGTTCCAATTTAAGTTTGATAATTTTTAGAGTTGATTTAGTATCTTTATCGTAACACATAGGATTTGAAAAACTGAAAATTGGTAATAGTTATATATATATAGTTATATATATATAGTTATATATATATATATATATATATATATATATATATATATATATATATAAAGCTATTACCAAAATTATGGGACTTTATATTCAGTTAGAAACAATTATGGCTTTATGGGCTTTTATTGTATGTAAAGAAATTATTTTAATTCAAATATATTTAAAAATTCAGGAAATTTCTATTTTGACCTTTTCTAATGCTTTGAGCTATTAAGGTGTTTTATTAGAATTTATTGTTGATTCTGGGTTATTGTCAAGCCTCAAGGAGTTTGTCGAGTCTTCCGGTTAGGTTGGTCATGTGTGAGACCCGCTTTGAGTTCCGTCATTCTGGTTTAGGAGTGACCACATTGTGGGTAGTTGATATTAGATCTATAGTGTAATAGTGTAGATTGGTTTCAAATAAATAAATGGTCGATCTAGGTTGATTCAGAGGACTTTGATCGAGGTCGTGTAACATCGCTTAGCTTGGATTGAGAGAATTTCATCTGAACCCTATTTCATTACTCTCATTTCAAATGCTTTATCAGAAAAGTTTTATGAACTACATTGAACTTCGATTTTATATTCATATAAAAATACTTTTGAATTGCCCATGAAACCCTAACTTGAACGTTAAAGCGATCGTTTGGAGATCTTTGTTCATTCTCATATGTTTTATTGATTCGATCATCGTAAATATTTTGAATTGTGTTTATTTCTTCTAAATATTGACATGAGTTAGTTAATCTGAGGAGTTATAAGGATGGTCCGTTTCGTTAGATTGAACTAGTACCTAAATGGAATAGTCAGTGTACAAATGCATATGCAAAGTTTATCAAGCATTGTCGGGAAGGATTTGCTATAGTGTACTGCTTATGACTATTCATTAAGAGTAATTAATTGATTGAAAGTTTAGTTGCTCTGAAAGATTGTGGTATTATTAGGATGAAATTAAGGGTATTATTATCTTAGTGTAAATGATCGAGTGAGTATCTAACGTTCTGGATTTTTGAGGCGTTACACGTGACTAATGTGAGGCAACCCTTTTACCATTTCCTTTCTAGAAAACAAATTTAGTCCTCCAAAATGCAAGTGCCCGAGCCTTAGATACCAAAGCCAACACAACTCATCAAACATTTAGCGACATCATTCTGAATATTTAACAAAAACATTCGGTTTCTTGTCATAGGAACATTAGCAACCAAATTTCCAAATGGGTCTTCCATTAAAAGACTATGATTTTTCATAACAATTTCATAGCCTTTCTCTATGCGTTATTTCAGGCTCAAAATATTGTTCTTCATACGAGGCATATAATAGATATTGGTTGTCAAAAGTAACTTTGTCATTAACTAATTGTAATATCCCGAACTTTGAGAGCGATTTAAATAACCATCGGTGCTCCAAAAATAAACGAACGATAATTTTGGGTAATGCTCGAGTACTAGTAGAGCATTGAAGCTTAAAAGAAATTTGGGGCAAAAATGTAATTTTTAAAAATTCTGAGGGTATTTTTTGCAATTTCGGGAAATATTGGGGGCATAATTGTAAATTATGATTTTAGCAATGAAAAGCAATAAAAGGAATGCTAGTTTCTATTTTCAGTGATGTTAATCAAATTGAGAATGATTAGAAAATTTTTGGGGCTTAAATGCAATTATACAAAGTTGGGGGCTATTTTGTAAATTATGAAAAGTGGCATTAGGTGTCAAATTTTGGAGAATTGGTTACAAGATTGTGCCAGCTCCTCCTTGTTTATTTGATGACTAATGAAATTATATTGTAAACTAATGGATGTGATTAAGAAAAACAAAACAAAAGAAGATGGAAAGAAAGTTTAGGGGGAGGAAAATTGAATTTCGAGAAAACAAGGAATGAGGAAGAACGGGAACAGTAACCATGAACCTGAAAAACAAAGAAACAGAGGGAAACAAATGAAGGAAGGGAAAGAGGAGAGAAATTCTTCAAGGTAGTCTTCAATTTCTATTTTAGGGTATGACTTAGTGTATCTCGAGTGTGTTCGGTGTGTGTTTGTGGGTGTGCAGGTTGTGTGTGTGCTCTGGTGTGTTCATGGCTACAGCAGTGCTTGTGTGTATAATTTAAATGTTTGATTGTGTTGGTGTGGATATGAGTAATGGGGGGTGAGTTTCAGTGGATGGTGAAGGAGTTTGGTGCGTGTTTTGTGTGCGAAGTGTGGCATTTACAGTCTGAGTGTGTGTGTGTGTGTGTTCTTAAGTGTGTGTCCGTCATTGTGTGTTCGTCACTGTGTGCAATCTATGTGTATACGTGTGTGTATGTGTAGGTGTTGATTATGTGGGCATAAATGTGTGTAGATGCGGATTGCAGGTGTTTTGGTTGGTGTTCCAGGGTGACAATGTTGTATGGATGTGAATCGTGTGTGTAATGCCTCAGCTAAATGGAGGAGATAAAGTGTGTGCGTTTTAGGCGAAGTACTTTGTGTTTTAATTTGAATAGTGGTTGTAAGTATCACTAAAAGTAGGGTTATTTAGGCAGTTCCTAATATGAATTTTTATAAATAGTTAGGGCTAAAATTAGACAAAATATGAAACTGTAAGCCCTAATATTTTTACGAGACGTACGCTTTGAAATTTTTTGGAAATTTTCGGTGTTCTCGAAGGATGCTAAATTAGGGTATCGATTAGGAAAAATTCTTGATTTATTTAACATAGTAAATAAAGTTATTTTAATCTTAAAATTTTAGAAGAATCTTATTTTACTGATATGATTCTTATTCTAAATTTTTGGGCCATTATGAGGCCGATATATATTTTTCGCGAAATTGACTTTTTAGCACTCGGTCAAGACATCATTTTGGAATTTTTTGACAAAAATTTTTTAAATTAGTTTTTAGCCTAGAAATGACTTCAGGATACTTAAAATACTATTTTAAGATGTTTTTGGGGTTTGTTCTGGGCCAAAAAACCCCAGGGGTATATTTGGTAATTTGCCACCCTGAGGGGGTATTTCGGTAACATTACCCATCAATGCTATTTTTGGGTAAAATTGCATACAATAAGGTTATTATTGTGATTCTACTTATAAGAAGACCATTTTGGTAATTTAAGTCCCAGAGGGGCATTTTGGTAATTTTACACCCCAGGAGCGTTTCAGTAATTCTACATTCCCGGTGAGAGGATTCATTTTGGGAGTATGTGTGAGTTCGTATTAAGTTACAATATTGTAATATAGACTGTATTCTAATTAGTTGGTTGCTCAGTTTATGTTAAAGCTAAAGACTTTCCAGTTAGGATAATCTAGCTGCTGATCTAGGTAAGGAATTCTATCTGAACCCTGGGTAAAGAATTTTGTTTGAACCCTTATTTTGATAACTCATACTCGTAAGTATTCATTTGATTTACTTATGACTAATGTCAAACTCTGAGGTATGAATTGATATCAGCATGTTATTGCCCATATAATCCTAATATTGAATCTAAATCGGTTATTTGAAAATCTTGTGATGCTTACCTGATAATGCATGCTGAGCAAATTTGGTAATCATATGTTATTTTGATTTGTCATCACTATTCGTTTGGACTCTATTATGTTGATACTAGTTGCATTACTGCCTTAAAAAAACCTTTCATTGAGTCTTAAAATGTTTATGGAAACTCTTATCGATGCTCATTATATATTACCAATCGAACATTGAATAATAGGTTGTATTATCGAATTGCTGTCATTCTATACATTGGCATGATATTGTGCATTGGTATGGGCTAGTACCTTGATGGACTATCAGTGCATTGGTATGGCTAGTACCTTGATGGACTAGTCAGTGTATTGGTATGGGCTAGTACCTTGATGGACTAGTCGGTGCATTGGTGTGGGTGGCTAGTATATGATTGTGCACTAGTATGAACTTGTCTGTGCGTTGGTGTGGATAGTACCTTAATGGACTAGTCGGTATATTGGTATGGGCTAATACGTTGATGGACTAGTCAGTGCATTGGTGTGGCTAGTACCTTGATGGACTAGTCAGTGTATTGGTATGGGCTAGTACCTTGATGGACTAGTTGGTTTATTGGTATGGGTTAGCACCTTGATGGACTAGTCAGTGTATTGGTGTGAGCTAGTACCTTGACATACTAGTCTGTGCATTTATGATTGTCTGCATCGTATCTAAAATTTTCCTTTGATATCTGATCAAATTAGTTATAATTCTTTTAAAACTCTTGAAAAATTATCTTTGAATTGCATATGTGAATTATTTCATAATCTCTATGTATTAAAGGATTTGGTGTGGGTAGAAATGATTGGATTTGTGCTTGTGTTGAAATCTCTTGAGAAATTTACGTGGTACTTTGGAAATGATGACTTTGGAAGTGATCTTTTACTGATCGTTTGGAAACCATCGTGATTGTTATTGTCATTTTGGTATCTATTTATGATGAAGTTTGATCATTTTGGAAATCATTGAGTTTTTGATCGTTTGAAGTATTCTGGAAATTTTCGTCGGTTGGATTCTTTGGAATCGTTTTGTAATACTTTGTTAGTCCTTGTACGACCTTATTGAGCTCTCAAAAGCTTACCCTTTATTTGATTCCCTTCTGCAGGTTTTGATCAACAGTAGATTGCTTGGGAATGAGGTTTAGAGTGTGTGAGATGCCGGTGAGCCCACCACTACTGTATAGTAAGACCCCTGTGCGGGTCGATACTGTTAACTCGCTCCATAAGGACTTGAGTTTGAAAAGAACCTAGGTCTTAATAGTTCAAGTTTAAGCAGTTTTGTAATATTGTATTTGAGGAATTTGAGTTGATATATGTCTAATTAGATGCTTTGAAGTATGTGTTAGTGAACATGATCTGACAAGTTTGATGTAATCCGGTAGGTTAACGACCCGGAAGTTCGGGGCAGCGGAGCTCCGGATTTTTGGGGGCATTACACTGATTCACCGATCTCCACGAACATACTCTTGGTTCCGCACATGTGGTTGCTAGCACTGATGTCGAGATACCCTAAATTCTTCTCGCCACTTTCTTGTCCCTTGTACGCCAATAGTAGCGTAGGCTCCATTTCTTTATTTTCGCCATTTTCACTACTATCAACATAATTGACTTCCTCCTCAACATCATTAGCATCATATCCATATTTGGAAGCATAATGACTAAAATTGTTACAATTGTAACACTTAACTTGAGATTGTGATACCTTTTTCTAGAATAATTTCTTCTATCGTCCTTCTTTATTGCTAGCTCTCAAAAGCTAGCAATAAAGAAGGAGCGAGCGTTACTTTCTTCGAGATTTGGTATCGTCCTTCTTTATTGTGGGAGCGAGCGTTACTTTCTTCTCCTCTTCCTTTTCTTTGGCCACGACTGCGACCACCATCCACGTCCACGTCCACGTCCTTAACCCTTTTGAGCTCCTTCTTGCTTTCCCTCTTTTTCCTTTAATGAAAACTTTTTTGTAGCACGTAGTCCAAAGACTCTTCTTTCTTTTTGTTTAGCCTTTTTTTTCATGTGCTTGCAATGATCCCATGGAATCTACATCTTTGGACTCTTCAATGGTTACAAAACGTACTCAAACTTGGGTTCTAGTGAACGGAGGATTTTTTCCACCACTCGTGCGTCATTCACATCGTCGTCATTTCTCTTCATTTGGTTGACAATAGCCAAACATCTTGAGAAATAATCCAAAACTAATTCGGATTCTTTCATGTGTAAGGCTTCAAATTCGCCTCTTAACGTCTGGAGACGAACCTTCTTCACTTTCTCCACTCTACCTAGAGAAGTTTGGAGAATCTCCCAAGCATTCTTGGAAGTAGTTGCATTTGCAATCTTTTGCAACATTGCCTCATCCAAGCTTTGATGGATGATTGCAGGAGCCTTCTGATCTTTTTTTCTAGTGGCTTGTAAGGCCTCCTTTTGAGTTGCACTCAGTGTGGCTTCACTTTGAGGCTCATTAAAGCCCCTATCTACCACCCCCCACACATCTTGCGATCCAAGAATCGCCTTCATGCGAATACACCAATCTTCATAGTTGTCTTTGGTGAATCGCGGGATTTGAACGGAACCATATTGTTTGCCATCTTTCTCTCTTTCTCTCTCTCTCTCTCACTTGAGCATCACTAATCTGGTGCTCTGATACCACTTTGTTGGAGACAAAGTGTCACTCAAACTCACTTTGTTGAATACTTTCATTCCACTTGATCAAAATGATTGAGGTACATGAGTTATATAGTGCCTAAAAGTAACTCTCAGAATTACAATAACCATACCACTCACCCTATTAGCTATACAATTACTAGACCACTACTCAATCTTCATAACCATACTAGTAATGCATTTGTAACATATGCACTACTAATATATTATTAACACCTTACTAACATATTAGTAACACCCCACTAACACATGAGTACCCCTAATATCCCATTAGTACACGAACTTAATTAGTAACATGTGCCTAAAAAGGATCAAGGTTATTATTAGTATTATTTCAACATAAACGAGGAGGAAGAAGAAAAAGAAGAAGAGCAAACAATGAGGAGGTATTCCCTCCTCAACTCCAACGATATGCATGGACTTCAGGTAATGCTAACCCACTTACAGCTTCAAGACTAGCCTTACAATTAGGAATGTGGTGGGGACACAATGAGGTAAAATGAGACTATAACTCAAAATTGAAGTAGTCTGCTCCAAGTTGAATATTCTGTTGATACTTTAGTGACGAATTTGGAGTAATTTAGTACAAAAAAGTGCATATACCAAGTTTTTAAGCCACAAAGGAGGTGAGGACCTCCGTAAATGCCTAAAAATAGACATCCTCTAAGTTTAGAGTGAATATATGATACCCACAAGTAACAGGGCCAGATGGTTCTGTTCGTTTGCTTGCTTTGTATTCGATCCAGTGAAAAGGATAGGTGAGATGTTACTCATTAATGTAAAATGAACTGCTGCTGATATCAGTATATCGTATTATTCTTTCATGTTATGATAAAGATCTCAACTACCTGAAATCTCCAATGTGTATTAAATACACATTGGAGATTTTCAACATAGGCGTCCAATCTTTTGGAAACCTAGTATAAAGCATAACAGATCTTAAAAGCATGAAATGCCATTATGCCCAAGCACTTTGTGTTTTCCTTGTTTCTGCCTCACCAAGTTCATACTAGATCAAAATCACATCTACTCATGGGAAAGCAATTTGATTCCCGTTTTCTGTAGAAGCAATGATTTTGATACATGTGTTAAACATACTGCTCACCTTAACTTTTAGAACATATTAGTGCCCTTTAGCAACTATTTCCTACGTCCCTAATTAATTGATCACCTTAGCATATTGGTGCCCTTTAGCCGCTAGACTAATAAATCTATCAGTTAATCAATTCTTAAGCAACATCAGTAATATGAGGTCTATAAATTTGGTTGATCTCATCGCTGACGCATAAACTGATAAGCTTGGTTACCTTGAATTTATCTCGTAACAACCTTTGTGGTGTTATTCCAAAGTCTTTAAAGGCACTATCACATCTTATGACAAATATGTCAAGTACATCCACATTCCTTGACTTATACCCGCGTCTTCTTTTGTTTGCTTTTTAGCTGTCCAAAGTCTTTCAATATGTTGGAGATTTTCACATGGGCGTCCAATCTTTGAAAACATTTTCAAAGTACTACTAGTATTAAGCCTAAGTGCATGAAAACTCATCATCCAATTGAAAACCAATGATTGTTAGGCCACTCAAGTATAGAGCAAAACAATGGGCTCCTCACTAATTCACTCTACGAAGGCGCGAAGAAGAAACGTCATATTAATAGTGTGGAATTTTTCCTATAAACAAATATTTTGTGTTTTCCTTGTTTCTGCCTCACCTACTAAATTCAAATCACATTCACGAATGGAGAGAGCTATTTGATTCCTGTTTTTGGTAGTAGGAGTTCTCTTTATACAATCTATATGTATGAGTTGCTCGGCGCCCCTTAGAAGTGTAACCAGCGTCACCACTGATCAATCCGCCCTACTCGCCTTAAAAGCTCGTGTTGTCACTTTAGACCCTCATGGCTTTTTCGTAACCAATTGGTCCTCAGCTACCCCCATTTGTGACCGGATTGGGGTCATTTGCAGCCGTCGTCATAATAGAGTTGCAGCCTTTTCATTTGCGCCAGCTAAGAGAAATCCTTGCAGAATACAATGAGCTAAGTGGAGAACTTGCCTCGTGGCTTAGCGAGTTACATCAACTTAAAGTGCTGCATGTCAGAAATAACAGCTTCTCGGGCACAATCCCACCATCTCTTTGCAACGTATCAATGCTTGAGAGGTTGAAAATTTAAATATAATAATCGGGAGAGAGAGAGAGAGAGAGGGTCTGCCTTCTCTCTAGAATACAGACAACAAATGCGACGATCCTCACGGCAACGTGGACCTCCGAGAAACCAATTTGCAGACGAATTTGTGGGTAAAGACTGGCAAACTGTACATAATACTACCATGGATAATGCAAAGGAATGGGCTCCTACAGGTATGGTAGTAGCCCTAGGGGCTGAGAAATTCAAAGATGTTGGAGATTTGAGGCCGGAAACGATCCCGGTGAAGAATAGCGATAGAATTTCGATGACGGATTCAAGTTCGGATTCTGATTGGGATGCAATAATGATGGAGATTTCAAAGCTTAGGAATCAAATGAAGAAATGAGAAAGGAAAATTGGAAGTTAAAAGAAGAAATCAATAAAAATCAGGAAGTTTGTGAGAATCAAGACGATGAAAACACTGCATTAAAGTTGTCGGAGAAGATCAACATGGTGAATAGCAATCGATTGGAAGATTGCATTAAGGAGACTTTGGGCAACGAAGAATCTGGGCAGTTAATGCAGATGAAGGAGCGTGAAGGACACCGGCCTGAGTCAACTCACTGCCACGTCACCACACCAAGTAAGCATATCGAAAATGACGTGTTTCTTTCTGAATTTCCACCCCTACCTTCAAAAAATAAGGATATGTTAATGGAGAAAATGGGAGAAACTAATCAGAAACAACAGAAATCCTATGCCACCATTCTACGCCCTAATCGGGAATTTAATCTGGCCAATCGGCTTGATTTTATCCCACCTCAGGAAGTGATGGGAAGGAAAAGAGTTGTGTATACATAGGATGATGTGAATGAGGAAGTTAAAGCATGGCAGCATGCTGTTGTTGTATATGTAATTGGAGCAAGACCCCCATTTCATGTAATGAGGAACTTCTTGGAAAAAGGATGGGGTAAATATGGGGTGTTCTCACTTAGCCTCTTGCAAGTGGGAGTATTTGTGGCTAAGTTTGATAATAATACTGCACAATCACAGGTGATGGAAAATGGACCATGGTTCTTTGATAACAAGCCCTTAATCATTAAACCATGGAACCCTGGCGTGCTAATTGAACAAGATGAATTAAGGACAGTGCTAGTATGGATCAAACTGAAACAGTTACCATTGCAATTTTGGTCAGTTAAATTGTTGAGTAATATTGTCAGTTCAATTGGGGAGCCTTTGTTTATGGATAGCATGACAGCCACAAAGGAAAGGTTGAGTTATGCAAGGGTGTGTGTTGAAGTAAATGTAGATGGCATGTTCCCTGAAAAAATTCCCATCAAGGGACCAGATGAGCACATAATGGAGCTAAATTGTGGAGTATGAATGGATTCCTGTGAAATGCAAGCAATGCAATATGTTTGGGCATAGAATTGACAACTGCTTCAAAAAGCAAACCAAAGTTTGGAGAAGAAAAGAGGAACAAGGAAACAGGGTGGTACCCCCTTGTCAAATACTGAAGGAAACGCCACAAAAGGAAAAGACAACACCTGGGAACATGAAACCACAAAAAGAAGCAAAAATTGTGACTTCGAACAGGTATGTTTCTCTTTCAATGGATGAGGAACATGGTAATACAAGTTCTATAAGCAGTCAAGAGGAAGAAATGCATCTAGAAGATGAACATGGTCGTGAAATACTAATGGGAACTAAGAGCATGAACAGTGCACTGATCGAAAATCCTGTAGCCAAAACTGATGCTAAACAGTTGAGTAAAACAAGCTGCTGTGAACAGAGCAAGTGCCAGGAATGGCAATAAAGCTAGGCAGAAATGACAACAATTGTAAGCTGGAATATTAGAGGTTTGAATAACCCTATAAAACATGCTGAAGTTAAAAAGGTGTTGAAGTTGCAAAAAGCTGAAATATGTGGATTGATGGAAACTAGAGTAAGAGCTGAGTTGATACAAAAAATTACCAAAAAATGGAGGAAAACTTGGTGTTTTGAGTATGCCTCGAACAACAAAGGAGTCTCAAGGTTGTGGCTAGGCTGGGATGATGGGATTGTACAGGTTGCTATTGTGGCTAAGTCATCTCAACACATCACAAGAAGAGTCACAAATAGAGAGCATGGTGGAAGTTATTTTGTAACTTTTGTCTATGCCAACGACAAAGGAGAAAAAAGGAAAACCTTATGGCAAAACTTAGAGAGAGATGCCAATACAATAGGGAATGAACCCTGGATGGTGGTTGGAGACTTTAATGTGGTAAGGTATGCCCATGAGAGAGAAGGAGGGATAGGCATACATAGAAGGGAGGTGTACGAATTTAATCAATGTCTATATAATTGTCAACTTGAGGACATGAACACCAGAGGGATGCTATACACATGGAGTAATAAAAGGGAAAATGAGTTGATTATGGGAAGATTGGATAGAGCTCTACAAAACAGTGGGTGGATGGACACATATCCTAACACGCAAGTGAATGTACATGTGCCAGGCATCTCAGATCATGCACTGCTGACTATACATATAGAGATGGACCAAGTACAAGTCAGAAGGCCCTTCAAATTTTTTAACTTCTGGATGAAGAATGGAAAATTCAAGGAGATTGTAAGGAAAACATGGGGAACAGAGGTGAAAGGGGATGCTTGTCATAGGTTGAATGCAAAACTGAAACTTCTTAAGCCTGAGCTTAAAAAGTTGAACAAGGAATGTTATAGCCATATTTCAAGAAGAACAGCAGACAAATTCAAAGAGCTACAAGAAGTCCAAAAAGCCATCATGCAGAATCAAGATATATCTCTTATCCCCATGGAAAAGGAGAAACAAAGGCAGTATTATGAATTAGCACAAGCTGAGGAGGCTTTTTATTTTCAAAAAGCAAGGATTAAGGAGATCAAGCTTGGTGATGGAAACAATACTTATTTTCATAAGAAAATGCAGGTGCATAGGTCTCATAATAAAATCCTGTCTATCAAGAAGGAAAATGGGGAGCTGGTAGAGGGGCCTAAAGAGGTACACAAGGTTGCTGTTGATCATTTTCAAAATTTCCTAGAAGCTGCAGGACCTGTGAACCAGCATACCTTGGAGAGGCTTAGAGAAGTGATACACAAAAGACTAACTAGTCAGGAACAAGAATCACTAAGTGCACCTGTCAGTGAACAAGAAATAGAAACTGCCATGTTCTCATTAATAACTAACAAGGCACAATGGTTTTACATCAGAATTTTATCAGCAAAACTGGGAGATGCTAAAAAAAGGATGTACTGGCAGCAATTAAGGAAATTTTTGGAAAATTCAAAGGAGTGCAGCTCTTCAACAACACTGCACTGACTCTAATACCTAAAATTCCATGCTCTAGCACTATGAAGGACTTCAGGCCTATTGCCTGTTGTAATGTGATCTACAAGTGTATTTCCAAAGTGCTATGTACTAGACTTAAGAGGTGCTACCACAGCTCATCAGTGCAAGGCAATCTACTTTTGTAGAAAACAGAAATATTGCAGATAACATCCTTTTAATGCAAGAATTAGTCAAGAACTATCACAAAGGAGGAGGGCAGCCAAGGTGTGTTCTCAAAGTTGATCTCCAAAAGGCCTATGACTCAGTGGGGTGGGATTTCTTACAAAAGACTATGGAAGTTATGCATTTCCCAAGGCAGTTTATTGATTGGATTATGAAATGTATCACCACAGCTAGATTCTTAATAAACATGAATGGTGGCATGGATGGCTACTTTGGATGTAGAAAAGGACTTAGACAAGGTGATCCCATCTCACCTTACCTTTTCTTGTTGGTTATGGAGGGGTTTGTAGGAATTATGGACTACTATGCTAGACAAGAAATTTCAAGTATCACCCAAAATGTCAAACACTGCAAATAAATCATCTATGTTTTGCAGATGACTTATTTCTTTTGGCAAGGGCTGATAGCAATTCATTGACAATGATAAAGCAAGCTTTACAGGAATTTGAGGATCTATCAGGATTGGCTCCTAATCTGAATAAGAGCTCAATGTATATGGCTGGTATTGATGAGAGCAGCATTGAAGAGCTAGCAAACATCATTGGAATCTCAGTTGGTAAACTCCCTGTGACATACTTGGGGGTACCCTTTATCTCCACCAAACTTCAATATAGGGACTGCACTGTCCTAATTGAGAGATTGACACAAAAGATCATAAGTTGGACCTCTAAGTACTTATCTTATGTAGGTAGGGTGTAATTAGCTACCTCTATATTACTGAGTATGCAAGTCTACTGGTGCAGCATATTTCTCTTGCCTAAGAAGATAATCAAGGTTATGGAAAGTAAAATTCGAGCTTTCATTTGGCATGGTAAAGATGTGAAGTGTACAGGGGGCTAAGATATCTTGGAAAGAGGTCTGTGTACCTAAAAGTGAAGGAGGGCTGGAACTTAAAAGACTTGAGGAATGGAATAGAGCTGCAATTTGCAAACATCTGTGGGATTTGGCCAGTAAAAAGGACTCTTTGTGGGTCAAGTGGTGCCACAGTTATATAATAAAGGGCAAACACTTGTGGACCTTTCAAGCACCTGTCACACTATCATGGACTTGGAGAAATTTATTAAAGCTAAGGAAGACGGTACAACAACTCTGTACATATACAGTGGGGAATGGCAAAGAAATCTGGCTATGGAAGGATAAATGGTTACCATGTGGGGCATTGATTCCGAAATATGGGCTGAGAATTGCATATGATTCTGGACTTGGGGTGAATGCAAAAGTAGCACAAGTGCTGGTGAATCAAAATTGGGTATTGCCTGCAACAAGGTCCTCAGCTTTAAGGGAGGCAAACAGCATCATAACTTCTATACCAATTCCTAGCTTTGATAGTAAAGATGAAAAAAGTTGGGATCTACAGCCTAATGGGAAGTTTACCATCAAATCTGCCTGGAATCAGTTGAGGACTAAAGCAAACAGAGTAAAATGGTGGAAGATTAGGTGGTTCCCTGGTAACATCCCTAGGTGTTCCATGATCATGTGGATGCTATGCAAGAATGGATTGAGAACCAAAGATAAGTTGAAGCAATGAAACATGGTGCGGGAAGAAAATTGTGAACTATGTTCCAATCAGCAAGAGACTAAGGAGCATCTTTTCATTCAATGTCCATATGCTAGAGCAGTATGGGGTACAATCCTAACTCAACTTGAGATGCAGATACCTTTGACCAATTGGGAGCAATTTCTAGATTATGCAGTCAGGCACATCAGAGGGAAAAGCTTTAAGTCAAGAATCCACAAACTAGCTATTACAGCAGTTATCTATGTGGTGTGGCAGGAAAGAAATGTGAGAATTTTTTATCATATGAAGACTAGTCAAGAGGTTGCAGCCAAGTGATCCAACACTGGATCAAATGGAGAATAAGCAGCTGGGAGAACATCATACCAACTGCTGGAAATAGGAAGATATGCACAGAATTGGGAATTTCTGATAGAATCTTTTAACACTGAAAGGGAACAACAGGGCTACGACTTGTGCATGTTAGAAAGTCACAGTGACAGCTTGATTTTTGTGTGTAAATAGTGGCTCTCTGTGTGTAAATAGGGAAAGACTACTTGTACAAAATAGAGGTAGCATAGCAGTGAGTTGTAAAAAGTGAACAGTTATATTCTTTTGAATGAAATATAAAGGACTTTGACCAAAAAAAAAATGCTTGAAAGGTTGAATTTGAACTACAATTCTCTACAAGGAAGGATCCCGGAAGACATTGGCTATCTTGTAAATCTTAAACGGCTTGTACTACGTGGAAATGAGTTAACTGGCCAAATTCCTTCAAGTATTGGTGGGTGTTACAAACTTGAACTACTATCGCTGTCGTATAAAAAATCTAGTGGACCAATACCAGATGTGATTGGGAACTTAACAATGCTTAAGCAGCTAAATCTTGGTGTCAACACTTTCACAGGTTCGAATGTCATATTCATTACCCGGTTTAGGCTAAATTCACACCTCTTGTTGTCACTGATCGATCTTTAACAAGAAAAGGGCATGAACAGAGGGTGGAAATCCATCATATTATGTGTAGTACTTAATTTCTCTATATGCTCGTATAAAGTACTTTCTTACAACTATAAAATCTAAGCATTTGGCAGGCGTAATCCCACCAGTTGGAAAATTAACTGAGCTTCATGGGTTGGATCTTTCCTATTGCACTGGCTTGACAGGTTAGAATGCCATTCCGCTATTGTCACATCAGTTTCTGCACAATCTTGAGCTTGAGAGGTTTATAAAATTCAATTCACTACAAGGAGGTATTTCGGAAGACATTGGCAATCTTTTAAACCTCAAACTGCTTGGTTTGTCTCGGAACTAGCGAAATGGCCCAATATTGGCTAATATTGGTCAATGTTCTAAACTTGAAGTTCTCTCCTTTTCGATGAACGAATTTAGTGGGCCAGTACCTAGAGAGATTGGAAATTTATCGATGCTCAAGGAGTTATATTTTGGCCGTAATGCCTTCACAGGTTTGAACATCATATGAATTGTTATTGTCTAGTCAGCTTCTGTATATGCTCCTAAAACTCCTAAAATATAGCTTGAGTATATGTTATAAGTATATTTACAGGCACCATCTCGACTTTCCTCTACAATATATCAAGTCTGGAACAACTTCAAGTGCTCTATTCGGCATCCAACAAATTCTGTGGACCCATACCAAGAGACATTGGGAACTTAACTATGCTTAAGCGGCTTGATCTTCGTTTTAACAACTTGACAGGTACATGTGGTGTCAAACGTTTCCTCTGCTTGGGCTAAATGATCACGTAATAACAACAATTGAGAACCAACATAGTAACAATAAACCACAACAAAGAAAATATATAAAGAACTAACCCCTTGAATAAAACAGTTAGATATTTTCATGGTTTGTCTTAGAGGTCTCCATCAATTATAACTGTGTTCACATATGATATAAAGTCATTCATGTCATTCATCGTCTGGAACAACATTCTATACTTGCAAGTTATTAGCATTCGTACCATGAGAAGCCATTTTGCACCTATTACTCATTGATTTGCCACTGTGTTTGTGCACTCGGCGATTGGTCCTTGATTTTCTCTAGTTGATTTCTCTATTTTTTCACTTCAATGGACAAATATACTGGGATATGAAATTGGAATAGATAGTTCCTCAAGGTGCAGCACATGTGTACTAGAGCATCTTTGCCACCGCTTTAGTTTTTGTCTCTATTAAGAACTGAAGTCACTACCAGATCGTCTGCTGCAAACTGTAAAATGCTACAAAAACTAATTGGTTTTTAGTGTTTATTGCTCTCAATCATATATGGGTGTATAAAAAGTAATGTTGAACAACAATTCAAGAGGACTCACATAATTGAAGTGTTTCTGAATTAGAATGGTTAGGTTGTCTCTTCTGAATGATTGATCATTGTACTTGGACTTGTTTGGTAGATTCCATTTAGGATTTGGATTACAATTTGTTGGAATTTGGAAAGTTCAATTAACTTGTAATTTTCAGATTATCTAAAAAAGTCTAGTCAAAGAGAATTCTAGAGTCTTTGCATTAAATGAAACAGTTGGAAGATGAAAAGTTGTACTCTAGAAGTATCAAAGGTAATTAATTATAAATAGGTGTCATGTATCAGGTTGAGTTAAACCACTAAAGATGGCCAAATGTGACCATTAAGAGTGTCTTCCCATCTCTCCTAGTATCAATATCTTGTATTAAGATTTTTCATCAATATATAAAATTCTAACATGGTATCAGAGCGGTTCGAGTCTAATATGGGACGTTAACCGCTATATCGCTGCACGAAATCTATCGTCTTCAACCATGTCTGCTTCACTGAAGAAGAAGCATGAGTGCCTCTGAGAGATCCTAAAAGACTCTACAAGCACTGTTAGTTGATGAGAAGGGCATAGTGCCAATACAAGAGCACTATAGCACCGTTGTGGCTCTACAAGCACCGCAAAAAAGGCATGGGTGCCTCTAGAGTCACATAATGAAAAAGAAATGAAGAGAAATGGTTGCAGCATGGTGAAATGGGGCGAATAGAGTACGAAAATGGAGAGAGGTGTATGAAGGAAAAAGAAGAAGAAAAAGCAGGTGGCCACAAAGTTCCAACCTGCACGAAGACAATGGGTAGCTTCCAAATGCCAACCCACCAAAATTAAAGGAGGAGAAATGGGAAGCTAGCAATTGCTTCACCAAACAAATCCCATGGTAGCAACCAAAGGAAGAAATGGACAAGTGTCCGTGAACCAGCAAGAACAAGAGCATGAATAAAAGAAGAATGGCGACAGCCATAAGAAAATCGACAAAATCATGATGAAGAAGAATCGGTGATTGAACTATGCAGATTTGTCCAAGTCGAGTGTCCAGCAATAGTTAAGCACGAAGCTGAAAAGCAAAAAAAAGAGAGGTTTTGCATTACGATCAAGAAGAGAGAAAAGGATCTTGCATTTCTAAAAATTACAACTTAAGAGGGGGTGTTGGAACTTGGAAAGTTCAATTAACTTGTAATTTTCAAATTATCTAGAAAAGTCTAGTCAAAGAGAATTCTAGAGTCTTTGCATTAAATGAAACAGTTGGAGATGAAAAGTTATACTCTAGAAGTATCAAAGGTAATTAATTATAAATAGGTGTCATGTATCAGGTTGAGTTAAGCCACTAAAGATAGCCAAATGTGGCCATTAAGAGTATCTTCCCATCTCTTCTGGTATCCATATCTTGTATTAAGATTTTTCATCAATATATAAAATTCTAACACAATTTGTGACAAGCTAACATCTGTGTTTGTCCCTCTCATCCCTTTGCAGGTACAATACCACAAGAAATTGGTAACCTCTTAAACTTAGAGTTGCTGTCGCTCTCTTTTCAATATATCAACTATAAGAAGCCTTGGAGCTACAGGCAATCACCTTTCAGGAGCAATTCCGGCTTATATAGGCCAGACACTGCCCAAACTTGAAGGCTTTACCCTTGCCGGAAATAACTTCACCGGCACTATACCCGACTCTATCTCCAATGCTTTTCAACTCACTGTCCTAAGCCTTACTGCAAACCAATTCACTGGTACAATTCCTGAAACACTCGGTAGCTTGGGACTCCTGGAATTTCTTGGTTTAGGAAGTAATAATTTTGTCAGCCATATATCCTCCCTTGAATTGACCTTTGTAACTTCCTTGACAAGTTGTAGGAAATTAAGAGTGTTGGGGCTTGAGTATAATCTTGTAAACGGCACCATTCCCGCTTCAATTAGGAATCTTTCTACTTTTCTTGAACATTTGAGGGCAACAGATAGGAACCATCCCTCATGAGATTGGTAATTTAAGTAGCTTGTTTGTTTTAAGTCTATCTGCGAATCACTTGACTGGATCGATTCCGACAACCATCACACATTTCCAGAAGCTTCAAGGGTTGGAACTTAGTGATAATTCCTTGCGAGGATCCATTCCTGCTGAGTTTTGTCATCTACGCAACTTGGATAGCCTTTTTTTGAGAAGAAACCAGTTTTTTCGTCATGTGCCGGCATGTTCAGGGAATGTTTCTTCTCTAAGATACCTTTACCTGGGTGGTATCTTCTCTAAGATACCTTTACCTGGGTGGTAACAAGTTATCTTCCAGCATACCCGAAAGCCCATGGAACCTCAAGGATCTCTTGGAGTTCGACGTGTCCTCAAATTCCTTAAGTGGCTATCTTCCCTCTGGACTTGGTAGTTTAACGTCCGCTAGACTGATAAATCTATCAGCTAATCATTTCTCAGGCAGCATAAGTGCCATTATTGGGGGTCTACCAAATTTGGTTGATCTATCTTTGACGCATAATACTTTACAAGGATATATTCCAGAGACGTTTAAGTCATTGATAAGCTTGGTGACCTTGGATTTATCTCATAACAACCTCTATGGTGTTATTCCAAAGTCTTTAGAAGCACTATCACATTTGAGATACTTCAATATATCTTTTAATAACTTAAGTGGAAAATTCCAAGTTGAGGGCCTTCCGTGAACTTCACAATCCAATCTTTTGTGTCCAATGAAGCTTTGTACGGTCTTACTCAATTTGGTGTCCCGGAATGCCGGGCAGTAAGGTCAAGGACAATTAAAACAATTCTAATCATATCTGTTATTTCATTGGCAGTACTTGTGATGACAGTTCTTTTTGTGTTGATAAGACGCCAAAAAAGTAAAAAAGTTCCAACCGAAGATGATATGCAGCCTATAGTACATAAAAGAATCACTTAACATGAAATTTTTGTAGCGACTAACGGTTTTGAGGAAAGCAATTTAGTTGGTATTGGAAGTTTTGGACCAGTTTACAAAGGAATGACGTCTGATGGGATGGTTATGGCCATAAAGGTATTCAAATTGCACACAAAGAAAGCTCTCAAAAGTTTCGAGATAGAATGTGAGGTACTCCACAACATTTGACACCGAAACCCGACAAAGCTTATTACCAGATGCTAAAACCTTGATTTTAGAGCCTTGGTTTTGGAATACATGTCAAATGGGAGCCTTGAAGACTTGTCATACTCATACGACGATCCCAAGGAAAGTGGGATCGCAGTTGACGTGGATGTGCTACAAAGAATGCAGTCCGAGTCAGATACCAAGTGTGCTGATGTGGGACACGGTAAGAGTGGAGCAAGGGTAGAGACCAAGGGCTTCCCAGACAGAGCCTGAGGGTGGCAGTGCTGCGAGGGCGACGGTGCACGGTGAATATATGACGACAGCCACAGTCCGATGCTTGGGTCCAGTATCAGAGGTCTAACTATGTTTCTCTCTAGAATTCCAGAGATAAAAGATTTTAGAGAGAGAAAGTGATATTGTCAAAATGAGAGAATCATCCCTAATGAATTCTCAAGACCTCTATTTATAGAGGTTGAGATGGTGATGTCATCACGCGACACGTGGCGCTCCCCGGGAGTGACACGTCACCGAGGGGGTCCACAGATGCCGGTGCTCCAAGGACTGTCGAATCGCATAATCACCCGGCTTGCTTCTCACATCGTCGCTCTGTCTGTTTGGAAAGACTGGCACCCACAGCGCTGGTGTGGCCAAAGAACCCCATTGATCTAGCCGTCAATCCCAGCCCTTGCAGAGTCCCATAGGCCTGGCAGCGGTGGGGAAGACCCGACGCCCAACTGCCAGGCAGACTAGGCTCGATGCCCTCCGAAGACCTGCTCCCGTCTCGAAGTGACGCGGGGGTCATAGTCCCTAGGGGTGCCGACGCGAGCCCCCAGTGCCGTAGCACGTAGGCCAGTCGCGAAGACACCTTGGTGAACATAGTGTCCTGGAGGAGTCGCCTATCCCGCTGGTGAGTCCTTGTGCCGGAGCACTCCGAGCGCCCCAAGGTAGCATCTCGGAAGAGCCGTCTACCCGACGGGCCAGGTAGCATCCCGGAGGAGCCGTCTACCTGGCAGAAAGGGAGTTGAAAAGCTCTCTGATGGAGATAGTGTCCTAGAGAGTGAGCCTATCCCGCGGGTGAGTCCTTGTGCCGGAGCAGTCGTAGCGCATCAAGGTAGCATCCCGGAGGAGTTATCTACCTGGCAGAAGGGGAGTTGAAAAGCTCCCTGGCAGAGATAGTGTCTTAGAGAGCGAGCCTATCCTGCGGGTGAATCCTTGTGCTAGAACACTCGGAGTGTGTTAAGGTAGCATCCTGGAAGAGTCGTCTACCCGACGGGCCAGGTAGTATCCCGGAGGAGCCGTCTACCTAGCGGAAGGGCAGTTGAAAATCTCCCTAGCATAGAGAGTGTCTTAGAGAGCGAGCCTATCCCGCTAGTGGTTCCTTGTGCCGGAGCACTGGGAGCGCGTCAAGGTAGCATCCTGGAGGAGCCATCTACCCAACGGGCTAGGTAGCATCCCGAAGAAGTCGTCTAGCTGGCAGAAGGGGAGTTGAAAAGTTTCCTGGTGGGTATATTGTCTCGGAGGAGTCGCCTATCTCCGAGGGATGCTGCACACTCCGGAGAACGGGTCGGAGCATGTTCCACATCCATGGCGGGGGCGCATGGTGTGGTGGATGAGTGTGGTGCCCGGGGGGCATGGTAATGCGACTGAGATCCTAGGGGCACGGCTGTATCAGAGGCACAACGCATGGGTGCTGCTGAGTGTATGGCGTTGTGGGCACGCTAGTGTGATAGAGAGCCAGGGGGCACGACTGTATCAGCAGCGCGGCGCACGGGCGCTAGCGACGGGTGTCATGAAGACGGTGCACGGGAGCGAGCGACGGGGGTCGCAAAGATGGCCAACAACTGCGGGTGATGGGCGTCGTGGAGTCGACGAGTGGGACAAGATGGGCATTACAGAGACAGCGTGGGGACGACGACCAGCGTTTTATGGACGACGCGCGGCTACGAGCTATGGTCGTCATGGCGACAGAGCGCGGCAGTGAGCGACGGTCATCACTGCGACTGAGCACGATAGTGAACGATAGTGAGACTATGATGCACGACTGTGAGCGATGATCGTCGATCGTGAAGTTAGGTGGCCGACCCCCTTAAGGGGGAAGGCACGCCAAGGTTGTTTCAGGAGCAATTCACGTGACTTGAGCTTGCGTCGCTTTGACCGACTTGTGAGCATTGAAAATTTGAATGTTGAATGTGCCGATGTGTCATAAAAATTGGGACCCTCAGTGGGTCAATAGGTGTAGCCAAGATAGGTTGGGAACATAAGCCCCCTGCGTGTGGTGTGTGGAGGGACAACCCGAGCAGGTGTTGCACGCATAAATTCTTAGTAAACTTTTGATGTTGTTTGGTTAGAGAGTCGTTGACATCGTCACTACATGACGAAGGCGGAGAGTAGGTGGCTCGAGCCACCCCACGCACCACCTACTAAAGCCTAAGTATGGTTTGGGCATCGACATTATAACATGATCATAGGCGCAGGGGCGCAGACGACAGTTGTGTGGTGACAGGCGCAAGCTTGCGGTTGATGCGAGTGTAGCCAAAGTTGCAAAAAATAATGGAAAAGAGTAACGAAATGAATAGGGGGTTTAGAAGTGCTATCCCCAAGCCCATGAAGTTTTTAGTTGTAGTCAAATTGGCATGTTGATTTTTGGTTTTGGTTGGACAGAGAAGAAAAGAAAAAAAATGTTAGTGTTGTGGAGTGAAAAGAGGGGAGGTGAGAGTGTGAGCCATATGGTATTTATGAGGTAGTGTAAAGAAAAGGGGTAGTGATGAAAGAGGGGAGAAGAAGAAAAAAAATGAGGGAGGGGGGGGTGCCAAGGGATGTGAGGAGAGAAAAAAAAAGTTAAGTATTAATGATTGGTGAGGAAAGAAAAAAAATAAGGGGAGGAGGGGAATTAATGGCAAATGGGCAAGAAGAGAGGGGGTATGGCGGGTTGGCCAGGGGTAGGGGGGTCGGGGGGGGGTCGGCCTTGTAAGAGAAATGGGTTTTATGAAGGGTAGGAAAAAAAATGGGAAGAGAGGGAGAGAGAGTGGTCTTGGGTGAGAGTTGGGAGAATTAAATAAGGGAGAGAGAGGGAAGGTGGGGTTGGCCATGCATGGGGGGTCGGCCGTGTATGGGGAAAAATGGGAGGGTCTTGGGTGAGGGGAATTGATGGAGTAAGTGAGAGGGAATTAATGAGAGAGAGAGTGTGTGTGTGTGTGTGTGAGTGGAAAGGAAAGAAAATAAGGGGAGAGGGAGAAACCCACGAGTGAAAGGGAGGAGTGAGTGGGTGAGTTTAGTGAGGAAGAGAGAGAATGTGTGTAAGAGAGTGATGGGAGTGATTGGAGAGAGAAAAAGGAAGAGAGAGAAAGGGAGAGTGGGGAAAAGGGAAAAGAGTGAGGGAGACGCACATAAAAGGGTTGCCCGAGCTTGGGAGCCTACCCAGGCGTGGGGGGGAATTTTTTTTTTTTGCACCAAGGAAGGAGGCCCTCAAGAAATTCTCAATGTGTATATAAAGAGAATGAGAGGTATGAATAATTTTTGAAAGAGAGAGATTTCTAAGTGAAAGGGAGATGGGCGGAGAGTGGGGGAGAGATGAGATAAATCTGTCAAATTTTTCTAAGTGTGGGGGAAAGAGTAAGGGGGATGGTGGTTACATGAAAGAGAGAGATTTTGCAAAATTTTTCTAAGTCCCAAAATTTTGGTTCAAAAACTTGTCTAAGTGTTGAGCTAGGGCAAGGTTGCCGAGGGAGGCCGCGGGGGGTGGTAACCTGACCGCGAAAAATGAAGAATTTTGTCTAAGTGTTGAAAGAAAAAGAAATGGATATGGGGTGGTGATGCCACCACGACCACGAGGGGTTGAGATGAGAGGGAGGGGTGACTTAGGACGGTTGGCTGTATGGACGACCAGCTAAGTCATAGAGCTGATAGGTAGCGTGGCTCGAGCCACCCCGTGCACCACCTACCAAGTCACTGTGGAATGTGAGGCGGAGAGAGGAAGGGAACCCGACTTGCTTGGGGTAGGAAAATGGGTGAAGCCCCCAAGGGATCTGGTGACGGCATGAAGGGTGGTGTCAGTAAGCTTGAAAAATTGTCGAAGTCTGAAAAATGCAACTTCATTGATAACATAAGGAGACAACATGCCTTGATACAAGGGGGAGCACATTGAAACTTGCAAAATGACGGAAAAAATTACAAGTGTAGAAAATGCACAGGGCAGTAGTTGGGATGAGCTAGGTCTTCTGGGGTAGGTTCTTTGGCATCGGGCAGGGTTATGGAGTTGTTGGTGATCCAGGTCTTGAGGAGAGCTTTGACTGTTTTCAAGTAGCATAGGTCTTCTGGGGCAGGCGTCGGCTGCCTTCTCTTATTAGGGCGCCTATCCGTTTCTCGGGATTGGCACTTGCGGTTGTTGTCGTCGTCACTGGCTGCTTCCACCATCGCGGCTAGGGCAATATGAGTTTGGGGCTTTGGGATCTTTAACGGACCGACCGAGTCATAAGTGCGTCGTGTAGCTTCCTTTAGATGTCCCTAAGACCGAAGCTAAAGGTTTTCAAGGTAGACCCTATAAGTGTCTTTCATGTTCTTGATGCAAATTGGTACACGGGTCTCATCCTTGCCAAAGTCAGTGCACTCCAAGCCCTTGTGATGAAATCGTGTAACATAGGCATTGAGATCTTCCCTAGGCTTTTGGTAGATTCTGGCAATGTCAATGATGGTCACACGCTCTGTTTCGTAATAAAACTTGTCAAGGAAGAGTTGGACCATGTCAGATCAGGAGTGGATACTACTGTCGGGGATTAGTGGTACCAAGAATAGGGGAGGCCAGTTAGGCATTTGTGAAATTTCAGAAGCTTCAAAGTGTTGTCCTCCCCATAGTGCTCTAGGGAGCCAGCAAAATGAGTGAGGTGCTCGGGGGCGTTGCCCTCTTTGTCGTTGAACAAGATGAAGGCTGATTGCTTGTACTTGACAGGGTAGGGCTTGGTAGCGAGGCTGCTAGAGTAGGGAGCATGGCCTGACGGCTAAGAGGGGGAGTGTGGTAGGGATGACTACTCGAGACGGTGGAGGATGGTGTCAAGGTCATGCTTGCTGACATATGAAGCATGAGAGGGTTTGTGCCCTGTCAGGATGATCCTAGCACCAGAGCCCCCAGACAGGGCGATCTGAGGCATTGTGGGGATGACAATGGTAGAGAAGGGTTGGTGGTGGGGAGCAGCTTCTTGGGGGTGTGGTTTGCACATGGGTAGTGCCAGCAGTAGGAGGTCAGCCATCAGGAAAGGCTGGCTGAAGCAAGCCGGGGGAATGGCTTGTGTTTAGGGGTCAGTTGGTTGTGTTAGGGTTAGGTTCCATCTCAATTGAGTCATGAGTCTCTGAAGTACTTCGAGCAAGGGTGCTGCGGGCTGGGGCGCCGCAGGTGGAGGTAACGTGAGTCCCAATGCTGAGGGCCCGGAGGACCAAGGCAGCGGTGGTTGCGACACTGGGGCCTGAGTAGTGTCCACAACTAGCCCAAGCCTGAAGGCTGGATCTGAGTAGGAGCGGCCAACCCCAAAGCTCAGGGGTGACACGGGGTGAGCAGCGGGTACACGGTGGGGAGCTCTGAGGCCTTGAGAAGTCGACTACTGTGAAGTCAAGACTTGGATTGATTTCTGCATTTTTAAAATGATAGCCATGAGAGAAGACTGAGAGTTCTGGAGTTCGGTGATGGTAGGAGTAAGGTGTTGGATTGTAGCGTTGACGATCTCGGCCACATTCAGTGCATCCATCCCGAGGAGAGGCTGGAGTCGGTCGTGGCTGGTCTCTTCTTGGTCCTCGGGGTGATGCTCCTCTTGGATGGCTGGGTTGAGACTTTGGCTAGTAGCCCTACGCTGCTCATGCATGATTGCTTGGGTATGTCAGGCAAGGGATGAACTGCACTGCGATGCTCACCTCCCCAGCGGAGTCGCCAAAATGATGCTAAGGAAAGTGGGTTCGCAATTGAGGTGGAGGTGCCACAAGGAAAGCAATCCGAGTCAGATGCCAAGTGTGCTGATGTGGGACACGGCAAGGGTGGAGCAAAGGCAGAGACCTAGGGCTTCCCAGACAGAGCCTGAAGGTGGCAGTGCTGTGAGGGCGACTGCGCACTGTGAATATACGATGACAGCCACAGTCCGATGCTTGGGTCCAGCGTTAAGTGTCCGATGTCAGAGGTCCAACTATGTTTCTCTCTAGAATTCCAGAGAGAATAGATTTTAGAGAGAGAAAGTAAGATTGTCAAATGAGAGAATCATCCCTAATGAATTCTTAAGACCACTATTTATAGAGGTTGATATGATGATTTCATCACGTGACACGTGGCGCACCCTGGGGGTGACATGTCACCGAGGGGTCCATAGCTGCCGGTGCTCCAGGGACTATCGAATCATATATTCACCCGGCCTGCTCCTCACAGTGTCACTCTGTCTGTCCGGAAAGACTGGCTCCCACAACGTCGGTGTGTCCAGAGAACCCCCTTGATTTAGCCACCAATCTAAACTCTTGTATAGTCCCACAGGCTTGGCAGCGGTTGGGAAGACCCGACGCCCAACTGTCAGGCGAACTAGGCGCGATGACCTCTGAAGACCTGCACCCATCTCGGAGTGACCCAGGGATTATAGTCCCTAAGGGTGCCGAAGTAAGCCCCCAATTCTGGAGCACTTAGGCCAGTCACGAAGACAACCTGACGGAGATAGTGTCCTGGAGGAGTCGCCTATCCCGCGGGTGAGTCCTAGTGCTGGAGCACTCGGAGAGCGTCAATGTAGCATCCCAGAGGAGCCGTCTACCCGACGGGCCAGGTAGCATCCCGGATGAGCCGTCTACCTGGCAGAAGGGGAGTTAAAAAGCTCTTTGGAGGAGATAATGTCTTAGAGAGCGAGCCTTTCCTGCGGGTGAGTCCTTGTGACGGAGCACTCAGAGTGCATCAAGGTAACATCCCGGAGGAGCAGTCTACCTGACGGGCCAGATAGCATCCCGGAGGAGCCGTCTACCTAGTGGAAGGGGAGTTGAAAAGCTCCCTGACGGAGATAGTGTCTTAGAGAGCGAGCCTATCCCGCGGGTGAGTCCTTTTGCCGGAGCACTCGGAGCGCGTCAAGGTAGCATTCTGGAAGAGCCGTCTACCCGATGGGCCAGGTAGCATCTCGGAGGAGTCGTCTACCTGGCGAAAGGGGAGCTGAAAAGCTCCCTGGCGGAGATAGTGTCTCAGAGGAGTCGCCTATCCCCGCGGGATGCTGCACACTCTGGAGAGCGAGTCGAAGCATGTTCCACATCCATGGTGGGGGCACATGGTGTGGTGGATGGGTGTGGTGCCCAGGGGGGATGGTAATGCGACAGAGAGCCTGGGGCCACAGCTGTATCAGCAGCGCGGTGTATGGGAGGGGTGGAGTGTATGGCGCCGTGGGCACGGTAGTGTGACAGAGAGCCAGAGGGCACGACTGTATCAGCGGCGCGGTGCACGAGCGATGGGTGTCGTGAAGACAGCGCGTGGGAGCGAGCGATGGGGGTCGCAGAGATGGCGCGTGGACGACGACCAGAGTATTATGTACGGCGCGCGGTGGCTAGCGACGACCGTCGAGGCGACGGAGCGCGCGAGCGACGGTTATCGCGGCGACGAAGCGCGACGGTGAACGACGGTGAGACTACGGCACAACCGCGAGCGACGGTTGTCGGTCGTGAAGGTAGGTGGCCGACCCCCCTAAAGTGGCCGACCCCCTTAAGGGGGGAAGGCACGCCAAGGTTGTTTCACGAGCAATTCACGTGACTTGAGCGTGCGTCTCTTTGACAGGCTTATGAGCGTTGAAAAATTGACCGTTGAATGTGCCGACGTGTCATGAAAATTGAGACCCCCAGTGGGTCAATAAGTATAGCCAAGATAAGTTGGGAACACACGATCATAGTTTAGACATCATGCAAAGGCTGGATATAATGATTGATGTAGCATGTGCATTAGACTATCTCCATCACGGTTATGAACCACCTGTGGTTCATTGTGATTTGAAGCCTAGCTATGCTCAATGAAGATTTGGTTGGCCATGTGAGTGACTTTGGCATTGCAAAGCTCCTAAGTGAGAGAAGCCATAAGGCACACGCTGAGACACTTGGCACAATTGGATATATTGCACCAGGTAATGCACGTAACATGCCGAAAGAAAATGTTAAACATAATTTCCAACATTGTTGTTCCCAGATATTTTTTACTCTGCTGCTGATTTTATGCTTGATGTAGAATACGGATTGGGAGGTTCGGTCTCAACAAGCAGTGATGTTTACAGCTATGAAATTACTCATGGAAACGTTTACTAGGACGAAGTCCACCGATGAAATGCTTGCTGGAGGGATGAACCTAAGGCTTTGGGTGAAGGAGTCACTTCCTAATAGGATAACTAAGGTTGTAGATATGGCTTTGCAAAGGCAAGAAGGAGAAACTTCAAACAGAGACGTGCACTGTTTGACATCCATTATGGAGTTAGATTTGGAATGTACAAAGGAATCTGCAGAGGAAACGGTCAGCATAAATGACGTTCTGAGGACACACGAAGATCAGGGTCAAGTTCGTTGAATAATGTTTCGTACGCATAACGTTGTCATTATCCCGTTATGTTTCTCAGGTAACTTTTTCTAAAGTTTGATGTTTATGTTGAAATGCTCCACGCGAGAATGGAGTATCAAATGACTTTGGTTCAAATCTGGACTAGTGGTTTAAAGCCACATGTTCAAGAGGCCTTTTCTTTTTTATACATGTTTGTGTGAAATATGAGCTGTAGGCACTAGTCAAAAACAAGTCGGGTGCATTGAGTTACTGTTAACCGTGCTCCGAAGAGCTTTAATTTAGCCCTATATGAGATTGCCCAGATACACTTGTTTGCAGTGCCAGTAAAACAACTTTGGCCAGTTTTTAACGGTGCCCTGCCAAACAGTAAGTCTGGGAGCAGGGTTATATTTCCAACATCCTCTAATAGGTCAGGTCAGTACATTGATGAAGTTGTTGCACTGCTCTGCGGGGTTACATATGGTAGGCTTCCAAGACAAGCAAGGAAATTGATCATTCTCCAGTTTGGGCAATCAGACAAAGAGGAACAGAATTAGTTTAAAGGTGGAATGAATAAACTCTAGGAGCTCTATCACAAATTTCATTCCTTTTCTGTTTACTTGATGTTGTCTCCTCCAAAATGAGGAATATGCTTCTTCTCTATGTTAACCAGGAACTGCTTTCTTTCTTTTGGTGGTAAATTTCCAATAACATCATGATTAAATTATATGGTAAACTTTATTTTTTTCATTATTTGATTATTTAATTATTTATTTTGATATATTGTGTTATGCCTAGGTAGAACGATTATAGCTTGGTTTTCATATTGATTTTTTATTTTGATTGAAAATCTTTGCAAAAAGGAAAAAAGTTAGATACAACTAGTGACTAAGAAGGGTGGAATAGTTACTTCTCAATGAATCTCTGGAGAACCAACAAAAGTAAGTTTAGTCATTCTTTCTGTTTCAATAAGCCATAAGCCAACTTTTTATTTGTGCACTCCATCTGTTTGCTGGTACAATCCCACAAGGAATTGCTAAATGTATTCAATATATCAATAGTTTGAGTGGCACCCTTCTAAACTCACAGTCCTAAGCCATACTGCAAACCAATTTAGGACTTAGGACTCCTGAATTCATGGGAGCGATTCCCCAATCACCCGGCAACTTAGGACTCCTGGAGTTCTTTGGTTTAGGAAGAGAGAAATTTTCAGCCACTCATCATCTATTAAACGGAGCTTCTTAACTTCGTTGACCAGTTGTAGCAAGCTGGGAGTATTGGGGCTTGAGCATAATCTTTTAAATGGCATTCTTCCAATTTTAATTGGAAACCTCTTCACCTCTCTGGAACAGTTGTACGCAGCCGAAAACGGAATTATGGGAACCATCGCTCATGAGATTGGTAATTTAAGTAGCTTGCTGGCCTTGAGTTTATCTGCAAATGACTTGTCGGCATCTATTCTAACAACCATGACATGCTTGCAGAAGCTTCAAGAGTTAGATCTTAAGTCATACTAACGCAACTTGGGTGACCTAAACTTAAATGAGAACCGAATGATCTTCGTCATCTACCCAACTTGGGTGACCCAAACTTAGATGAGAACCAAATTTCTGGTTCGATGCCAGCATGTTTAGAATATATTACTTCTCTGAGGTACCTTTCTCTAGCTTTTAACAAATTATCTTCCATCATACAAGAAGACCCGTGGGACCTCAAGGATCTCTTGGAGTCAAACATATTTTCAAATTCCTTGAGTGGTCGTCTTCCTAGAATTGCGAGTCTAAAGGTCGCTAGGCTAGTAGATCTGTCGTTTAATCAATTCTAAGGCTACATCACTAGCACTATTGGAGGACTGTGAGATTTATTTTTTCTTTCTTTGTCACACAAAAGATTACAAGGAGATATTCCAGAATTGTTCCAATCATTGAAAAGCTTGGTGACCTTGAATTTGTCTCATACAACCTCTTTCGTGCTATTCCAAAGTGTTTAGAGGCATTATCGCTACTTGAGTAGAGAAATTCCAAATGGAGGACCTTTCGAAAACTTCACAGGCAAATCTTCTACATCAAATGAAGCTTTATGCGGTCCCACTCAATTTGGTGTCCAGCAATGCACTACTGGTTTGGCTCATCCGTCAAAAACTGTTTAAGAGTTTCCAACGATAGCAAGTAGAGATCTCACAAGGGTGAGGTCATGGTGTATACCGAAGGAAACAAGTGTGATAATGTGTCTTGGATAAAAAATTCATACCGTGTCTTGTTCCACATTAGTTATTTAGAGAAAGTCACTACTTGTCTCTAAGTATATATATGTTGTCTTGTATAGTGTTTTATATACAAGAGACAAAGAGAGAAGAGTCATTCTTTGAGTAGGAAAAGTCTTTCTTTGCAAAGAGACAGAGAGAGAGTCCTTCTTTGAGTAGGAAGAGTCTTTCTTTGGAAAGAGAAAAGAGAGGAAAAGTCTTTCTTTGACTAGGTCAAAGAGAGAAGAGTCCTTCTTTGAGTAGGAAGAGTCTGTCTTTGGAGAGAGAAAAGTCGTTCTTTGAGAGGGTTTGTAGAGAGAGACAAAGGTCTGTAATCTCCAGTGACAAACATAGTGAAATTGCTGCTACCACTGTGGAGTAGGCTTTCGCCGAATCACGTAAATCTTGTGTCTCTATTTTCTGTTATTATTTTTCGATTCTCTTCTTTATTGCTTGGTGCGGAATCAAAGTATATTCTTTTAACAAGTGGTATTGGAGCTGAGGTTCAGTGGTAGATTGAAAGCACCTTGCAATGGCACCAAATATTTCAATGAAGTATGATTTGGAGAAGTTTGATGGATCGAACGATTTCAGTTTATGGAGGATGAAGATGCGTGCTGTTTTAATTCAGCAAGGGTTGTTGAAAGCGTTAAAAGGGAAAGAAGGGCTTCCTGAAACAATGTCTGCTGATGAAAAAGAAGACATGTTGGAGAAAGCCCATAGTGCCCTGTTACTATGTTTAGTCGATAATGTGTTGCGAAAGGTTTCTCAGGAAACGACTGCGACTGGATTATGGCTGAAATTGGAGAGCTTATACATGACGAAGTCTCTGACAAATCGCCTGTATTTAAAGCAACGGCTGTATACTCTGCGGATGAAAGAAGGTACATCGATCAGTGATCATCTTGATGACAAAATATTGATATCAAGATTGAAGATGAGGATAAAGCTTTACTGTTGCTATGTTCTTTACCTCCGTCATATGAACATCTTGTTACTACCTTATTATATGGGAAGGACAGTATCTCCATGGACGAGGTTGAGGCTGTGATAAATTCTCGGGAATTAAGGAAGAAGGTTTCAGAAAATTAGAGAGAGGAACATGGTGATGGTATGATGGCTCGAGGCTGAAGCACTGACCATGCTGGGTCTCAGTCAAAGACCAGAAAATTGAAGTGCTATCATTGTCACAAGGAAGGGCATTACAGAAAGGATTGTCTTGAGCGTAAAGAAAAGAAAAAGGATAATTCCAAGACGGCTAACGCTTGAGTAGTAGAAGATAATTCTGATGGTCCGGATGTTTTCTCAATTACTACCAGTTCCTCGGATAGAGGGTGGATTCTTGATACGGGTTGCTCCTATCATATGTGTCCCAATAGGGATTGGTTTGCCACATATTGCTCATTTGATGGTGGTAAAGTTCTTATGGGAAACAATGTCGCCTGTAAAGTGGTTGGGATAGGTTCAATTCAGATCAGGATACATGATGGTATTGTGAGAACTTTGACTGATGTCAGGCACGTTCCAGAGCTTAGGAAAAATCTGATTTCTTTGGGTACGCTTGACTCTAATGGCTGTAGCTATCGGGCTACAAGTGGAGTTATGAGGATTATGAAGGGTTCTTTTATAGTGATGAAGGGGTTGAAACAAAATAGTCTCTATTTGTTACAGGGTAGCACAGTTACAGGAGCAGCAGCAGTAGCAGCTTCATCTTCTGATGTAGATTCTAACACTACTAAGCTATGGCATATGCGTGTTGGGCATATGAGCGAGAGAGGTTACACCAAGAGTGCCTATGACAGTTGTGTGTATCACCAGAGGTTCGCGGATGGTTCTCATATATACTTGATGTTGAATGTTGATGACATGTTGATTGCTGCAAAATCGATGTCAGATGTCAACGGTTTAATAGAGCAGTTGAAAAGGGAATTTGAGATGAAAGACTTTGGTGCAGCAAAGAGGATATTAGGGATGGAGATTCAGAGGGATAGACCTGCAGGAATTTTGTACTTGTCTCAGAAAAAATACATTGAGCGAGTACTGCAGCGCTTTGGTATGAAAAACTCTAAACCTGTGACTACTCCTTTGGCGGCACACTTTAAGCTTTCAGTAGCTGATTCCCCACAGACCCAGGAGAAGGTGGAGCACATGGCGTATGTTCCATATGCTAGTGCAGTGGGCAGTCTCATGTATGCTATGGTTTGTACAAGACCGGATATTTCTCATGCAGTCAGTGTGGTTAGCAGGTACATGGGTAATCCTGGGAAAACTCATTGGCAGGCAGTGAAATGGATACTTCAATATCTGAGAGGTACTGCGAATACTGGTTTAGTCTACCATCGAGGCAGTAATGCGAATGGTAGTGCTATTGTATACGTGGATTCAGACTACGCTGGAGATTTGGATAGGAGGAGATCTTTGACAGGATATATCTTCATTTTTTCGAGTTGTGTGATCAGTTGGAAGGCTACTCTTCAGACTATTGTTGCCTTGTCTACTACAGAAGCTGAGTACATAGCGGCGACCGAAGCAGTGAAGGAAGCCATTTGGTTGAAGGGCTTGGTTGGTGATTTGGGATTGAAGCAGGAGTCTAGCACTGTTTACTGCGATAGCCAAAGTGCCATACATCTGACCAAAAATCAGATGTTCCATGAGCGGACCAAGCACATTGATGTCAGGTTTCATTTTATTCAAGATGTGGTTTCTCAGGGTACTATTATGGTAGAGAAGATTTCCACATATGAAAATCCAGCGGACATGATGACAAAGCATATTCTAGAGATCAATTTAAGCATTGCTTAGATTTGATCAGTATCAGCAGTGCTTGAGGTGCAGCCCTAGGGGGCAGGTGTGGTAGCAGCAGATGATATTTTCAGATTGTTTGTGGCTTGTTTTATTCAAGCCAAGGTGAAGATTTGTGATAATGTGTCTTGGATAATAAACCTAGAATGTGTCTTGTCCCATATTGGTTATTTAGAGAAAGTCACTACTTGTCTCTAAGTATATATATGTTGTCTTGTATTGTGTTTTATATACAAGAGACAAAGAGAGAAGAGTCATTCTTTGAGTAGGAAGAGTCTTTCTTTGGAAAGAGACAAAGAGAGAAGAGTCCTTCTTTGACTAGGAAAAGTCTGTCTTTGGAGAGAGAAGAGTTGTTCTTTGAGAGGGTTTGTAGAAAGAGACAGGGTCTGTAATCTCCAGTGACAAACATAGTGAAATCGTTGCTACTACCGTAGAGTAGGCTTTCGCCGAACCACGTAAATCTTGTGTCTCTATTTTCTGTTATTATTTTTCGATTCTCTTCTTTATTGCTTGGTGCGGAATCAAAGTATATTCTTTTAACAACAAGGTCTCTGTTCGGTCTGATGTAATCAAACCACTCAGCAAGAAGGCAACAGTGTTCTAATTTACTTGATGAGAAAAAGAAAGGCAGGGATTTTAAAGGAAGACCACCTTAGGGTGCGTCTTGGTCAGCTAAACGTTGTAAAGATGTGTTTCAGCTGTTCTTTCATCTATAGTGCTTACCATGACATTTGTATTTGTGTTGATTAGATGCCAAAAAAGTAAGAGAATTCTAATTGAGACTGATATGCAGCCTATAGTACATTGAAGAATCACGTGCCATGAAATTTCAAAGCAACCAAAAGATTTGGGGAAAGCAATTTAATTGGTAATGAAAGCTTTGGATCAATTTACATTGGAGTGGTCTCGGATGGGATGGTTGTGGCCATAAAGGTATTCAAACTGTAACCGAAAAAGGTTATTAAAAGTTTTCAGATAGAGTGTAAGCTACTCCGTAACATTCGCCACGGAAATCTCACTAAAGTCATTACCAATTGCTCTAACCTTGACTTTAAAGCCTTGTTTCTGGAATACATGCCAAATGGGAGCCTAGAAAAATTGTCACACTCACACGATTCCTGTCTAGATTTCATGCAAAGGTTAGACAAAATGATCGATTGACATGGCTTGTGCATTAGAATATCTCCATCATGGTTGTGGGACACGTGGTTCATTTTGATATAATATCTTGCTTGATGAAGACCTAGTTGGCCGTGTGAGTGATTTTGGAATTGCAAAGCTCCTTACTAATAAGGCACAAACTGAGACTTGGCACAATTGGGTATATTCCTCAAGGTGATGTACACATCTTTTTAATTTGCTTCAGAAAAAGAAGAACCTACACATACAATTGAATCAACGAAGTAAAAAAGGTGCACTGTGTAACATCCAACATGGAGTTAGTTTTGGACTGTATAATTGACTCGGCAAAGTAAAGGCTCAACATGAACGACATCCTGATAACATCGACGAAGATCAGAGTCAAGTTCCTGACTAATCTTGACTTAACAGCAGCCGAAAGTAAGAAGGTTACACCTTGAAGGCACCGGGGCTAGTATAAGGTACCATGTATATTTTCATACATGTTATGCTGAAAGGTCGTTGCACACTAAGGCCACGTTTGACGTAATTTTTTTTTCCAGTTTTTTTTTTCAGTTTTGGAAACTGGAAAAAAAAGTGCGTTTGGTAATCAGTTTTTTTTCTTCTCCAATTGATGATGGTGAAAATGGTTCGATGCTACGTGGAGGTGCCACAAAGGATGCAGTCTGAGTCAGCTTCCAGGTAGGCAACGTTGGAGACAGCAAGGACGGCGTAAGGGCCGAGGGCAAGGCTCCCCAGACAGGTCGTGAGGGCTGGCAGTGCTGCGCAGGCAGGGTGACGATGAACAGGACCGACAGTCTACAGTCCGTGATAAGGGTGCAGCGTCAAGGGTTCGTGGACGTGAGCCCAAGTGTGTTTCTCTCACTAGAATTCCAGAGAGAATGTCTTTTTAGAGAGAGAAAGTGAAAAGCTCAAATGAGAGAAAGATCCTTGAAAAGGCTCCAAAGTCCACTATTTATAGGCAAAAATGTGCATGTGTCATAAGTTGACATGTGTCACCCCCTGGGAACGACACGTCGCCAGGGGGCCAAAGCACTGATCCTCCGTTGGGACTGCCGGTCCCTAAGTTCGTGCTGCCCTGCCCTTGCGACATCTCTCTGCCTGTCTGAGGAGACTGATCATGCCGCGGTAGCATGGTCAGAGTAGCCCGTTGCCCCAGCCTCCAGTCCAAGCCCTTACTGAATCCCACAGGCCTGGCAGCGGTGGGGAAGACCCGACGCCCAGCTGCCAGGTGGACTAGGCAAGATGCCCTTCCGAAGACCTGCTCCCATCTCGGAGTGACCCGGGGGTCATAGTCCTTAGGGGTGCCGACGCGAGCCCCCAGTGCCAGAGCACGTAGGCCAGTCACGCAGGCACCCTGGCGGAGATAGTGTCCTGGAGGAGTCGCCTATCCCGTAAGCATATAACATGATTGTGGCGCATAGGCGCGGTGCCTACAGCACGAGACATTAATTGTGGCGCATGGGCGCTGTGACAACTGTCGTGAGTCCTTACCCGGTGCCGGGGTATTGTAATGTGACAGAGAGCGTCAGTGGTCGTTGCGTGGATGGCGCGCGACCGTGAGCGACGGTCGTCATGGCGACAGAGCGGCCACAAGCGACGGTCGTCATGACTACGAGCGACGGTCATCGCGACGACGGAGCACGGCCGAGAGCGACGGTCGTCGTGACTATGGCGGAGCGCGGCCGCAAGCGACGGTCGTTGTGATTATGGCGGAGCGTGGCCACGGGCGACGGTCATCACGACGATGAGCGAGCGACGGCGAGCAAAGGTCATTGCGGCGACGGAGCATGGCCGAGAGCGACAGTCGTCGTGACTACGGCGGAGTGCGATCGCGAACGACGGTCGTCGATCGTCAAGGCAGGTGGCCGACCCCCAAGGGTGGCCGACCCCTTGGGTTGGCCGACCCCTTGAGGTGGCCGACCCCAAGGTGGAAGGCACGCCGAGGTCGCTTCACGAGCAGTTCACGTGACTTGAGCATGCGTTGCTTTGACCGGCTCTCGAGCGTTGAAAAGTTGACCGCTGACTGGGTGATGTGTCGTGCAAAGTGGGTCCCTTAGCGGGTCCTGGGGTGCGACCAGAATAGGGTATGAACATAAGCCCCCTGCGTGTGGCGCGCGCGGAGGGGCAACCTGAGCGGGCGTCGCACGCATAAACGATGTGGTTACAGCCCATCCTGCTGCAGGGGCCAGGGTCCCTGGTGATGGAGCCGGCGATGACGCTAAGCCCGTGTAGCAGGTTGATTGAGCCGGCGGCGGCCTACAGCCCATCCCGCAGTTTGATTGAACCGGCGATGGCGCTAGCCCATGATGGTGCTCAGCCCATGTCACAGCTTGATTAAGCCGGCGATGGTGCTAGCCCGTGATGGCGCTCAACCCATGCCGCAGTTTGATTGAGCCGGCGATGGCGCTAGCCCGTGATGGCGCTTAGCCCATGCCGCAGTTTGATTGAGCCGGCGACGGCATACAGCCCGTCCCGCAGTTTGATTGAGTCGGCGATGGCGCTAGCCCCTGATGGCGCTCAGCCCATGCCACAGTTTGATTGAGCCGGCGACGGCATACAGCCCGTCCCGCAGTTTGATTGAGCCGGCGATGGCGCTAGCCCGTGGTGGCGCTCAACCCATGCTGCAGTTTGATTGAGCCGGCGACGGCATACAGCCCGTCCCGCAGTTTGATTGAGCCGGCGATGGCGCTAGCCCATGGTGGCGCTCAGCCCATGCCGCAGTTTGATTGAGCCGGGGATGGCGCTAGCCCGTGATGGCGCTCAGCCCATGCCGCAGTTTGATTGAGCCGGCGACGGCATACAGCCGGTCCCGCAGGGAGGGGTCCTCGTGCCGGAGCACTACGAACGGAGCCCCCGGAATGCCGCACTCTCCGGAGAGTGGGTCAAAGCATGTTCCCCGTCCATGGCGGGGGCGCATGGTATGGTGAATAAGTGTGATGCCCGAAGGCCTGTATCATGATTGTTGCGCATGGGCGCGGCGACCAGTGTCGCGGGGACAATACTTGTTGCCGGAGCACATGTCATGAAAGCGGTGCGGCGACGAACGTCGCGAATCAATACTTTGTGCCGGGGCACATGTTATGAAGATGGCGTATGGGTGCTGCGACGAACGTCGCGGAGCATATACTTGGTGTCGGGCACATGTGATAAGTATGGCACATGGGTGCGGCGACAAAGGTCGCGTAGCATATACTTGGTGCCGGGGGCACGCATGATGAGAATGGCGCACGGGTGCGGCGACGAACGTCGCGGAGCTAAAGTTGGTGCCGGTGGCACGCATGATGAGAATGGCGCATGGGCGCGGCGACGACTGTCACGAAGCAATACCTAGTGATGTGGTCATGGCAATTGTGCACGGTTGGTGACGAGCATCAAGTGACCATTGGCATTGAGCGCGCGTTGTAGAGAGCGCAATGAGTTGGCACGGGCGACGTGGATCGAGGAGATGGCACGCGGGCTACGGGGCTTGTCGCGGAGTTGTCATGAGAATGCGTGCGATGAAGGTCGTAGAGGTGGCGCGCGGGGCGCGCACGACGGTCATTGTGGCGATGGTGCATGGGCGACAAAGGGTGCCATACGATTGCGGTGATGAGCGGGCATTATGGCCGTCGTGCGTGAAATGAGAAGTAACAATAGGGAGGGTCGGCGGCTCCCCCCCCCCCCCCCCCGGGACCGGGGTGGCCGAACCCTTAAGGGGAAGGCATGTCGCGGTTCTCATTGTAAATTTTCCGCGTGTTGTTGACATTGATGTCATCGCATTGGTGACAGAACGAGTTTAGTCGCATAGAAAGTTAATGAAAACAATGTGCGTAACTTGAGCGTGCGTGCCCCTGGTTTGACCGCTTTGACAGCGTTGGGAAATTGACTGCTGACTGGGCGACATGTCGAGTTGACTAGGTGACGTGTCGATAGCGGTGAAGAGTCGACCGTTGATTTGATGACATATCAAGCGAAAAAAAAAGTCAAGCGAGAAATGGGACATCTGGTGTGACTAGAAGTCAAGCGAGAAATGGGACATCTGGTGTGACTAGAATAGGTTAGCAACATAGCAACATAAGCCCCCTGCGTGGGGCGGGCGCGGCATGCATAAACAGAAAGGGGAACAGAGAATGGAAGGAGTGAGGGAGCGAAAAAGCAAGAGGAACGGACAAAGCGGGGGAGGCGTCGGCAGGCAGGAGCGTAAAAAAAAGAAAAGTAAAAGAAAGAAAGAAAAAAGAGAAAGAGAAGAAAAAGAAAAAAAAGAAAAAAAGAAAAAAAGAAAAAAGAAAAAAAGAAAGGGAGCGCGAAAGGGTGGTGAAGGTAGATGAGGGGCCAAGATTGCATCTTGGCCCACCCCTATATAAGGAGAGGAAGGGGAGGGCGGAGGCACCTCCATTTGTGCCAACAAAAGCCAGAGAAAGAGAGAAAGAGAGAGAGAGAGAAGAAGAGATGGTGAGAGAAGAGATAGAAGGGGGCGAGGGGTCGGCGGGGCCAGGGGGTCGGCCGATAGGGGGGTCGGTGTCTCAGCGCGGGGAGGGGGTTGGCCAGCCAGGGGTCAGCCATGCCCAGGGGGTCGGTGGCGACAGAAAGGGGAAGGGCAAAATGGGGGAAGGGACTAAGCAGAGGAGAGAGAGGTCGGCCGCGGAGGTGGGGTCGGCCACGCCAAAGGGGGGTCAGCCGCGCGAGGGGGTCGGCCACGCGAGGGGGGTCGGCCGCTCAAGGGGGGTCGGCCATGCCCAGGGGGTTGGCCACCTAGAGCGTCCAACAAGCCCAAGTCCCAACCTTACAGCCCGGAGCGACGCCAACGGCGAAGAAAGTTCAGCAGAAGATGTGGGCGAAGCCATGAGGGGCTGCGGCAGGCACGTCACGACCGCCGCGGGGTATGATGACTGCACCTGTGCCGGCGCCGCCAGTCGATGAGGCCATACCAGTAGCGGGCGGCGAGGTAGCAGTGCCATTGACCTTTGACGATGGCGGTAGGAGGTCCTATGATCCGGAGCCGGACAAGACAAACACATTACTGGGGGTGAGGGGAATAGTACCGTGTGTACCGGACCGGGAGCTGTGGAGGGAGTTGGGCATCCGGGTGGCAGATGGAGCGTTCATGACACCGTGGGGTGGTCCATCGATGGGAGAGGAGCCTCGGCTGTCGTCACCATATCTGCGCGCGCCGAGTTGGGAGGCAGCGCCTGTGATGTCGCCGAGGTATGTACCGGCATTGTTGATTGAGAGAGAGGATATACCTTGGTCGCCTGTGGTGTTCAAGGGTCATAGTACGATGCCGATAGGGTGGGACTTTTGGTGTGAGCATATGGTGGAGACGCCAGAAAGGGCGCAGATGTTGTAGGCACTGGGGCTGTTGCCGGCGATCGACATCATGGCGAGGGGACTGGAGTTATATAGGGATACACCAGGGATGACCCGATTGCTGGCAAGATGGAGCACACAGTCGCATACGTTCGTGACCAAGTCCGGAGAGATCCGGCCGACGTTACTCAATGTGCTGATGCTGACAGGGCTGCCGATACACGGGGAGGTGGATGCACGGGTGACCCGGCTGAGTAGGGAGGAGCGACTGTTGCAGACACAACTACTAGACATCCTGGCTGAGACGAAGAAGCACCGGAATAGGACGTACGGTGGGTGGCTACGCCAGTTCTATGGTACGCCGTAGGCGAGGACAGGCCAGAGGTTGGGCAATGCTGCCCAGTTCGTGATGGGGCCGTATTACGGCAACGATCGGTACGAGTTGGTGGCGTTTTTGGCTATGTTCTTGTCGAGGTAAATTTTCGTACTGTCATGTGATTATGCATGAATATATCGTATGTCATGCTTGCCATGTAGAACGTCAAACTGATATATGTTGCCTGTTGTTGCTTGCAGGTTTGTGTTCGAGGGGACACCTGAGGACGGCATTTCCCCGAGGGTGTTTCCCTTGGCCATTCGGATGGCGCAGGGCAGGCGGGTCCGGTTGGCTCCGGTGTATTTGGGCACGTTATATTCGCGGCTAGATCAGTTCGTGTGTGACGTGAAGTGGTCATATGGTCGGTATCAAGTGGCGACGTACGTGGACTGGATGTTCTTGTAGAGGTATCTGTACGAGTGCTTTCCAGGGTACCAGCCCGATGGATATCCACTCGCACATCCGTCACCGACGATGGGGACAGTGACCCATCCAGGCAGGTCACGGCAGGTAGCGTTATGGTGCAGCGGCTCTCGGGCATTTGCTTGGGCAGGCATCAGGAGGCCGGGGTGTCCGTTGGCACATATTCTAGACAAACGGGAGGAATGCGAGCGACGGCCCTATATGGAGATGCATGCGTCATATGGTACGCCGCCATGGCTGCATGTGCAGGAGGTGACGACAGATCTGAGCAGGAGAGGCGAGTTAGTGCCAGGACAGCTGGCGCTATTGGTTGCGTATTTTCCCGGCTGGCTCCCGGTGTTGACAGATGATGGCGGGAAGCCCGCCGAGTGCTGCTATTACGTGGCGAGGTATAGCCGGACCGTCTGCGTTGGCATTCGGGTATGACTTAGAGCCCCCATGCGGTTATGACAGCCCTTGGAGTGTGGCGACGGCTTTTGGGTATACACGGTATGACAGAGCCCGCGAGTGGCCGGCACCGACGACAGAGTGGAGGCAGCCAGGGACAGAGGTGGCAGGGGCGGTGACAGCGGATTATGCACATTGGTGGGAGCGGCTGCGAGGGAGCTGGGCCGGATGGCTGGCACAGCCGTCAGGCACACGTCGACAGGTAGATGTGTTTGCATGCGACCGAGCCCTGAGTCTGATATCGGCCACAGTCGCGAGGCAGTGCGGGATGCTGTCACTAGTGATCTGGAGCTCTGTTCCGAGCTCGGAGAGGGAGGCGGAGGAGGATCCCGGAGAGCTGGGGGACGTTGCCCCAGGGGAGGACCGCAGAGAGGAGCTTATTGCAGAGGTGCCGAGGGTGCCAGGGGCTGGCAAGGGTCCTTTATCGGCATTGCGAGTGGGGATGATGGAGACAGCGCGTCAGGCTAGTGCCGGTACATCAGCCCCACACACATCAGGGGCGAAGAGGCCGCGCGACGCATTAGAGGAGCTAGACTCTGAGGTTTGCTTCTGTCCCTTCTTTTGTCGCATGAATATGGTTTGCATATTGATCATAATTTATGAACTGACAGCGATTTTGCCAGGGCGACAAGGAAGAGGCAGTCGAGGAGGGTAGCGAGGCCGAGATCGAAATCGAAGGAGAGGAGGCTATGGCAGCCGAGGCCGGCAGATCAGCTGACAGTGATGAGACTGAGGCCGTTTAGACATTGGCGGCCGGTGTGACGAGGAGGGTGAGTCCATCGCCTGTTACTGAGGAAACGGTGGGGGCCCTATACGGCGGAGAGGGGAGTGATACAGTGATGTTTGATATTGACGAGGACTGGTGGACAGGCATGGAGACACAGGTTGTGGGAGGTGATGGTGGTGATACGGCGGAGCCCGAGCCTATTGTTGCTGCCCGGGTTCATGAGCAGGAGACACCGGTTCAGGCTGGGGTGGCGCGACGGCACGACGCATTGCCGGAGTCCGTGGTTGAGGTTGGCGCTACTCTACTGGCGATGCATTCAGCCACGATTGGTGCGCAGAGGGATGGTGGAATGTCGGAGATTTTTGCAGCGGGCGGCAGTGGCGCGACAGCCGGAGAGATGAGTAGAGGGTCTTCGAGCGGTCAGGTGGATGTGGCGACTTGGGGGGGCCTCCAGCTACCGGCGGAGACGGTGCGCCGGTTAGAACTGGTGAAGGCAGTGTTCCCGCAGACATTCGAGAGGGTAGGGGTAGAGAACCCAGTACTACGGATGTGGGTGTCTGCCGGGTTTATGGAGTGGTTGCTGCCGTTTGCTAGTGTGCCGTCGACGGGTTGGACTGCAGAGTTCGTTGCTCGGTCGCTTTCAGAGTTCGCTCCGTTCACATCACTAGGCATGCAGCTGGACTGGCTAGCAGATTTCTTTAGGTCGAGGAGCGGCAGCCATGAGATGGATGAGAGGCGCGCAGTCGTGGTCATGCGGGAGATGTTGCTGGAGCGGCGCCGTACAGGGTTAGAGGCGGAGCGGTCAGAGATTACCGCAGAGTTGGCCGGGATTGACATGCAGGTAGCAGAGATAGAGAGACAGCTCGTCGATTTGCAGAGGCAGTTGGCCGATCTACAGAGGCGGCGAGGTGAGGTGGACGGGCGAGAGTCAGAACGGTTGAGGCGACAGGCCGAGTTTGATGCTGGATGGTCAGAGGTACAAGCAGAGCGGGAGGCACTTCAGGCATTCAGCTCCCACCCAGTTGCATCACTGTTGTCTAGACTTTCATAGCTTGTATGTTACTTTGCTGTAGTTGTAGCGCTCAACGATGGCTAGTAAACGTTTGATGTATATGTATATATTTTGATGATCTTGGCTTATTGCATGTTGTGTTCGGTTGCTCTTTTTTTTTCTTTTGTTTGAATGTCTTGCGCATTTTGGTCACCTGTGAATGTTCCCCCTTTCCCGCCCGTAGAAAGTGACTTAGGAAGCATAGGTTGAAAATGAGTGTCAGCTAGGCAGAAGCTGAGGTAACAGCATGACTTTGTATTGATAGGACGTGGGACAAAATGCCATTACATGAGTAGCGTAGAATGCTATACAGATCAACAAAAATTACAAGTCTGTAAGCAATGTCGCATGTACAAAAATGCTATGAGAGCGAGTACTATGATAGGGGCGGATAGGGCTGGGGGAACATTGCCGTGACTAAACATAATACTTCTTCAGGTAGCGGCCGTTGATGGGGGCCGAGATCTGACCGTCGTCGTGGTTGAGCAGGAGGTATGAGCCATTAGTGCGGGCTTCGTGCACCGTGAAAGGGCCCTCCCAGTTTGGCGTGAATTTAGGAGCTGACATGTTGGCTCGTACATGTTTGGCGGCTTGAAGAACAAGGTCACCCTCGATAAATGAGCGTGGCTTGACGGTCTTCCCATAAGCTTTCGTGAGCTGCTCATGATATTTCTTCATGCGGCGCAGGGCCGTGGCTCGTCGTTCGTCGAGGCCGTCAAGTGTCCCCAGCCGGGCTGTTTCATCTCCGAGACCGCTGCTTAGAGAAAGTCGAGCCGATGGTACTGCGATCTCGGCAGGTACCACGCACTCGTCCCCGTAGACGAGAGAGAAGGGCGTGGCCTTTGTCGCTGTGTGCAGGGATGTTCTGTAGGCCCAGAGTGCCAGATTCAGTTGTTCGGACCATGACCGGTTGGTGTCATGCACCATTCGCGATAATACTCGGAGCAGAGTCTTGTTGGAAGCTTCAGCTTGACCATTACCTTGCGGGTAATAGGGAGTTGATGTAGCATGGCTGATGTTGTACCCTTCCATGAGAGCTCGAACCTCTCGATTAATGAATGGTGTGCCATTGTCAGATATAATACATCGAGGGATGCCGAAACGACAGATGACGTCACGTAAGAAGTTAGAAACGGCACCTCCCGTGGCTCTCCGCAGAGGTACGGCTTCGACCCACTTCGTGAAGCGTTCAGTAGCAACCATGATCCAGGATGGCGTCTGGATGGCGGGTGGATGGGGCCGATGAGGTCGAGGGCCCAAGAATGAAATGGCCACGGGGCTGAGATCATGCGCAAGTCGGATGCTGGCGTGTGTATCCTGTCGGCGTGCCGCTGGCAGGGTTGGCAGCGTCGGACATGAGAGATGGAGTCGGATTCCATAGTCGGCCAATAATACCCCAATCTTAGTAATTCTGCATACAGCTTCTGGGAGCCTTGATGTTCACCACAATCACCATTGTGTACTTCGTTAATTACCTTGACTACTTGGGCACCCTGCAAGCATCGCAGGGTGCGTCCCGAAAATCCCTTGCGAAACAACTCGCCTTCCGTCACAAAATACTTGACTGCCTTGCGCTTGATGGATCGTGCTGAGCCGCGGTCAGGTGGTAGAATCCCGTGGGATAAATACTGGATGAAAGGCTGGCGCCAGTCACCTTCGATGTCAATGACAAGAGCTTCTGCACCGTCAGGTGCATACAAGCACTCGGGACAGTCCTTTTGTATATCCGAGGCGTCCTTGGCCATGGATGGCCAATATAGGCCCATACGCTGGAGGCGACGATATAGAGGGGGACCGTCGAGGCCACAACACTTCTGGTGGCCGAGCTGTAATTTGTGCTTTGCCTCTTCCGGGGCCAAACATCTGGCTAGAGTGCCTCCGGGACACCGCCTGTATAAGACATCTCCCATCATTGAAAAGTCTGTAAGGGTGGAGGCATGAGCAAGAGATGGCGCTTTAAGTTTGTCGATAATCGGTTGCCTCCAATCGTCCGCAGTAACGTCCCTCGGGACTAGGTTCAGTGCTGTGCATGGTTCCATTCTCTTGACGATGGTTAGCATCCGTTGTTCACCATCGACTTCTATCTTTGACGCGATCGTGGCCAAGCTGTCCGCATGTCTGTTGTGGCACCTATTGTGATGTTCATACTGGACATGGCCGAGTCTTCCTTCCAAGTGTTGCACCAAGGCACGATAAGGTGCCAAGGCTGGTTCTTTGACCGCGAACTCTCCGTCCGCCTGCTTCATGACCAAATTTGAGTCTCCTTTCACACACAGCGCCTTAGCCCCCATACTGACGGCAAGCATGAGGCCAATGACAAGTGCCTCGTATTCAGCTTCGTTGTTAGACACCGGGAATGCAAGTTTGAAAGATAGTGAAGTGGTAACACCGTCTGGGGCCCGGAGGACTATGCCGGCACCCCCTTGCCGGAGGGGTGTGCCATTGGGACCTTTGCTAGTGGCAGAGCCGTCGAATTCAAGTGTCCACAGTTCATCGATGTCGGTGATCAGGGCTGTCTCCTCCCCAGGCAGTTGATCCGAGGTCGGTTCATATTGTTGGCGTGGGAAGAAGGCCAGGAGGTCTGCAAGTGCTTGGCTCCGCAGAGCTGTAGGATTCTTGATAGATAAACCGAATTCGGCCAATAGCAACAACCAACGGGTGAGTCGACCAGACAGGGCGGGACGCGTAAGCATGTAACGGAGTGGGTCAGCCTTGGTGACGAGTGTGATCTGGTGCGCCAGAAAGTAATGTCTGAATTTCTGCGAGGCGTACACCAAGGCTAGACAGTGTTTCTCGAGCTCGGAGTAGTTGGCTTCGGGTCCCCTGATCACTCTACTGAGGTAATAAACAGGACGCTCGACACCTTCGACTTCTTGGGCAAGCAAAGCCCCGATGGATCTGGGTGTGGAAGTCAGGTAGAGTAGGAGTGGGATGCCCCGTTGTGGTACGACCATGGTTTGCGGTGACATGAGGACCGCCTTAATCCGTTCAAATGCTTGCCGTTGGGGCGCACCCCAATTCCATGGTGCGCTTTTACGCGTCAAGTGTTGGAATGGCGTAATGAGCTCGGCCAGTGCGGGTATGAAGCGTCGGAGGTAAGAGACCTTGCCGAGGAAGCTCTTCAGTTGCTTTGTGTTCTTGGGGGAGGGCATTTCTTGGATGGAGGCAGCTTTCGAAGGGTCAACGTCGATGCCCTGTCGACTGACCAAGAAGCCGAGGAACTTGCCGGAGGAGACGCCGAAGGCACATTTCAATGGATTCATCCGCATGTTATACTGGCGGCAACGATCAAAGACTGCTCGAAGGTCGGTGAGGTGATCACTTTCCTTCTTGGATTTGATAATAAGATCGTCGACGTAGTCTTCCACAGTACGGTGTATCATGTCATGGAAGATTGCTGTCATAGCCCTTTGATACGTAGCACCCGCATTCTTGAGGCCGAAAGGCATAACTTTCCAACAAAAATTACCCATAGGAGTGCGGAAGGCTGTCTTGGCGCTGTCGTCGGGGTTCATGCGAATCTGATTATAACCTGCGAACCCATCCATGAAAGATAAAGTTTCATATCCGGCGGCGGCCTCCGTAAGCATGTCGATATTGGGTAGTGGAAACTCGTCCTTGGGGCACGCCTTATTCAAGTCCCGAAAGTCAATACAGACGCGGACTTGGCCATTTTTCTTTTGTACAGGGACGACATTAGCCAGCCAAATAGGGTGAGTGATAGGTTCGATGAAGCCTGCCTGCAGAAGGCGTTCAATCTCTTGCTTGATTTTCAATTCGAGCTCGGGGCGGAATGTCCGCGGGTGTTGTCGGATAGGGATGGATCCGGTAGCAATGTTGAGATGGTGTGTGACTAAGGCAGGATCCAGTCCGGGCATCTCATTGTAGCTCCATGCCAAGACATCACGATACTCATGCAGGAGGGAAACCAATTCCTCTCTTCGGCCGGGGGCGAGTTTTGTGCCAATGTAGGTGTGCCGCGGTTCTTCGCCCGGGTCGGCCAGGTTGATTTCTTCAATATCTTCAGCCTGTGGTCGAGGGCCGTCCTCATAGCAAGGTGGTGCCGCGCCGGGGGTGAGGTCAGGATCTGGCTGGCAATGCTCGGCCGTGCAGCACCATTCAGTCTCTCCAAGGGGGTCGGGGTCGAGGGGGTCTGATGAGGGACCACCTGGAGCCCCTGCATACCGTCATAATTGATAGATGATTTTGCCGTCCTTGACGATACGTTGAAAGGCCGGCTCAGCCTTTTGCTTCTTGGACTTGGGGGAAGAAGGGGGGAATTGGTCGTGGCAGCAGGCGAAAGCGGTGGGGTTGATCCATTATTCTTGTTACTTTTCTCGGTTTTGGCCTTGGGAGGCTTGTCCCCGCACAGCTCATCCCAAGTTGGCAGCCTGGTAGAATGTATATGAGTAGCATTCTCACCATCCTCGGCAAAATTAGTGAAGAAGGAGGCCTCGGCGAAATAAGATTCGGCGCATTCAAAGGGGGCTTTGGTTGCAGGGATTGTCATTGCTACCTCATGCCCCGTAGAACCGGCTACCAGCTTCACACACTGGTGGTATGTTGAGGGAACGGCCTTGTTAACATGGATCCATGGTCGCCCGAGCAGGAGGTGAAAGGCAGACTCGCTGTCTATTACGTGAAAAGTAGTGTCGCGACGGACAGTTCCGACCATGAGGTCGACAGTGATATGGCCGAGGGTCGACTGAGGACCCTGTCCAAAGCCGGTAATCTTGACGGGGTCACGGATGATTTTCCTTGGGGGAATGCCGGCCTGTTGCAGGGTGATGAGAGGTATGATGTTGATCGAGGCGCCGCAATCAACCAAGGCACGACGGAAGCCCGTGCCATTAACAGTACATTCTAAAAACAGCGGCCGATTGTGATGCTCGATCGGCGGGAGTCTTCATCCGAGAAGACTAAGGCCGTGGAGGGGATGTGACGTAATTCAGCCTGGACGGCGAAGCATTCGGGACCGAGGCCGGTGGTGACCTCGAGCAGGCAATTGGAAAGATAAGTCCGGGCGGCGGGTGAAAACCCCATTTCATCAAAAAAACTTTTGATCTTCGTCATCTGTCGAAAGGAAGACATCGACTGCTTAGCTGGAGGAGGCACGTTCGTCAGTATGGGCTCTGCCGGGGCTTCGTGGATTACAGGCTCGACATGGTCAGTGACAGCCGTAAGGGCCTGGTGCTCCCTATTGTTGCGATGCGGTGGGTAGGGATCTTTGCGTACATCGTTGTTCTTCCGTAGCTGTAGGTCGCCCGACGCTACCTTCCTTGCAAAGATGGTTCGCAGTGCATTACAATTTTTGAGCGGATGGCCAAGGGCTCGATGGAAAGGACAGTAGGTGGGCCTGGCCTTTTCTTCGTCTGTGATGTTGGTCCGCATTGGTGGCAGTTGGAAATTTTTGTCATGCGCCACCCATTCCGCCAAGAGTTCCTTCACTGTATTCAGATCACAGGGATAGTCAGGTGCAGGCCTTTGTTGCCTTCGCTTGTCGGAGCCTTGGTCCCCATCTGGAAGCTGACGCTTGAAGCCTGCATAGTTGTTGCTGTTGTTGCTACGCTGAGTGATAGGTGTATCTGCTGAGGCCAACAGCGTACTTTGCGGTCGAGGCTTCCATGACTTGACAGGACCAACTGTCTCGTAAGTTCGTCGGGCTGTCTCCTTGAGGTGTCCCCATGACCTCAACTGTAGGTTCTCGATATGCACTCGGTAGACGTCAATCATATTTTTGATGCATATGGGAACCAACGTTTCGTCTTTGCTGAAATCCGTGCACTCAAGGCACTTGAGATGAAAACGATGCACATATTTATTCAAGTCTTCTCCCTGGTTCTGGCGAATGCCAGCAATATCAACGATAGTCACGCGCTCGGTCTCGTAATGAAACTTGTCTAAGAACAGCTGGACCATGTCGTTCCAGGTGTGGACGGTCCCTGCGGGGATCTGGTGATACCAAGTGTAAGCCAAGCCTGTAAGGGATTTGTGGAATTCTCTCAACTTTAAGCTGCCTCCTGTACCATACTGCTCCAAGGAGCCTGCGAATCTTGTTAGGTGCTCACGGGCGTTGCCCTCACGTCCGTTGAAGAGCACAAAGTTTGGTTGCTTGTACTTGAGGGGGTAGGGTGCGATGGCGATATCATTGGCGTACGGGGCGTGTCCGGTCAGACGGGTTGAGGAGTCCGGTTCGGAATTCCTCGACAGGCGACGGACAAGGGCTTCCAAATCTGACTGAGTGACATAGTTGGAGGATGGTGCCTCATTGCCGGTCAAGGGGTGATGACCGCCTGGTGCGTCGCGAGCCCCCGAGCCCCCAGATGGTACGGCTTGATGAACGGGGACATGGGAGGGTTGGTATAGTACAGGTGCTGGCAAGGGCAGCTGTGCAGGGGCGAGTGTGGGTTGGCGAGACATGTCTATCACTTGGCCGGGGGTTTGGTGTTGCTCAGGTGGATACGGATTAGGTTCCATCTCGATGGAGTCATGAGTTTCAGAGGAGCTTCTTGCCGGCATCGGATGAGATGGTGTGACAGCGGGGAGAATCTGCTGCAAGACTGGCCCGAGATCCGTGTGTAGCTTGCGGGGCGGCACTGCAGAAGGAGATGTGTCAGCTACTGGTGGCGAGGGTGTTGCGAGCCCTACCGCCAAGGGTCTGGATATCCAAGGCGGCGGTAGTCGCGACACTGGGGCCGGGGCGACGTCAAAAGCTGGCCCCGGTCCTGAAGGCTGGATTGATGGAGCGGCCTGCTGCGAGGCCAGGGCTTGTATGGATTTTTGCATCTCCATAATGGCGGCTAGTAGAGTGGTCTGTGAATCTTGCAGAGTGGTGATGGTTGGAGTGAGTTGCTGGATGGCTGCACTTACGATCACTTGCACGTCGGGGGTAGTGGTTGGCAGCTGGTCTTGGAGTCGCGTGGCGCTAGTCTCTTCCTGATCACCGAGGTGGTGTTCTTGCATGGCGAGGTTGGGTCCTTGGCTGGTTGTCCTGGTAGCTCTCCGTTGCACAGGCATGATGCCTAAGTCCGGAAGATGTGCAAACCGCAATACGATGCTCACCTCCCCAGCGGAGTCGCCAAAATGATGATGCTGAAAATGGTTCGATGCTACGTGGAGGTGCCACAAAGGATGCGGTCTGAGTCAGCTTCCAGGTAGGCAACGCGGAGACAGCAAGGACGGCGTAAGGGCCGAGGGCAAGGCTCCCCAGACAGGTCGTGAGGGCTGGCAGTGCTGCGCAGGCAGGGTGACGATGAACAGGACCGACAGTCTACAGTCCGTGATAAGGGTGCAGCGTCAAGGGTCCGTGGACGGGAGTCCAAGTGTGTTTCTCTCACTAGAATTCCAGAGAGAATGTCTTTTTAGAGAGAGAAAGTGAAAAGTCAAATGAGAGAAAGATCCTTGAAAAAGCTCCAAAGTCCACTATTTATAGGCAAAAATGTGCATGTGTCATAAGTTGACATGTGTCACCCCCTGGGAACGACACGTCGCCAGGGGGCCAAAGCACTGATCCTCCGTTGGGACTGCCGGTCCCTAAGTTCGTGCTGCCCTGCCCTTGCGACATCTCTCTGCCTGTCTGAGGAGACTGATCATGCCGCGGTAGCATGGTCAGAGTAGCCCGTTGCCCCAGCCTCCAGTCCAAGCCCTTACTGAATCCCACAGGCCTGGCAGCGGTGGGGAAGACCCGACGCCCAGCTGCCAGGTGGACTAGGCAAGATGCCCTTCCGAAGACCTGCTCCCATCTCGGAGTGACCCGGGGGTCATAGTCCTTAGGGGTGCCGACGCGAGCCCCCAGTGCCAGAGCACGTAGGCCAGTCACGCAGGCACCCTGGCGGAGATAGTGTCCTGGAGGAGTCGCCTATCCCGTAAGCATATAACATGATTGTGGCGCATGGCGCGGTGCCTACAGCACGAGACATTAATTGTGGCGCATGGGCGCTGCGACAACTGTCGTGAGTCCTTACCCGGTGCCGGGGGTATTGTAATGTGACACAGAGCGTCAGTGGTCGTTACGTGGATGGCGCGCGACCGTGAGCGACGGTCGTCATGGCGACAGAGCGGCCACAAGCGACGGTCGTCGTGACTACAAGCGACGGTCATCGCGACGACGGAGCACGGCTGAGAGCGACGGTCGTCGTAACTATGGCGGAGCGCGGCCGTGAGCCACGGTAGTCGTGATTATGGCGGAGCGTGGCCGCGGGCGACGGTCATCGTGACGATGAGCGAGCGACGGCGAGTGAGGGTCATTGCGGCGACGGAGCACGGGCCGAGAGCGACGGTCGTCATGACTACGGCGAGCGCCGTCGCGAACGACGGTCGTCAGTCGTTAAGGCAGGTGGCCGACCCCTTGGTGGCCGACCCCTTGGGGTGGCCGACCTCCAAGGGTGGCCGACCCCGGACCTTTGCCGACCCCCAAGGTGGAAGGCACTCCGAGGTCGCTTCACGAGCAGTTCACGTGACTTGAGCATGCGTTGCTTTGACCGGCTCTCGAGCGTTGAAAAGTTGACCGCTGATTGGGAGATGTGTCGCGCAAAGTGGGTCCCTTAGCGGGTCCTAGGGTGCGACCAGAATAAGGTATGAACACCAAT